>JAPMOR010055328.1:5195-21009 GCA_026543865.1 Argiope aurantia | reverse complement strand
TCAACTTATTTATTTGAAGTCACTATTTATTTTGGAGTCACTAAGAAGAAAAAATAAATAATTAAAAAGAATATTGTCTTAAAAAAATTAATTTCACTATCTATATTTGTTTCTGATTTATGAGTATAAATTTTTGATTTCCGGATATATGCTTTCTCCAACATTTAACCTCGTAAAATAGTGTTTCTTCCATGATGAAATCTAAGGAAAAAAACATTGTGTTTAATATATGCCTAGTTTACATGAGAAATAAGAAAGTGAAATTACATTAAAGTTAAATTTAGAATATCGATTATTCAGTAAGTAAAATTTTTAATAGTTCTAAGATGCTATTGCAATTGACTGTGTTACGATGGTTCTTATTGATATATGAAAAAGTATATTAAGACTATTAAAATTGTATGGTTTGATATCTATCACAAATCTATTCTTAAAACTTTTTCTTGAGGAAATCATCAACCTTAATTTATGCGTAAATAATTTAATTATAGACAAAACATATTCAAGTGAACATGTTGATTTTCCGCACATAACTATTTAGATAAAAATTTATTTGAATTTTATATGAACAGTTATGTGCTTAACCTCTGAATAATTATATGCGTATAAAAACAATAAGTGAATAAACCTCTAAGTAAAGGAAGCGATTTCTATTAATCAATTAAAATAATATATAAAAGTAAAGAATTACAATAAGAAAATTCAGAAGAAATTATTTATATGAACGTTTAGAGAACGAGCGGCAGACATTTCACTTTTTCATGTGCATGCGAATCTTTCAATCTTATAAGTTTGCTTGTCTTTTACATATGTGCATATTTCTATAGCTATTAAAGAAAGTATCACATACGCTTTTATTCCTTCTGCTTGTCTGGAATTTTTCACATCCACTATCTTTTTATCCGTTAACCGACTTCAGAAAGTATCCCTGAACAAATATTAAGCTGTCCCTCTTAGGTAAAGCATCCTTTCACGTTTCTGTATTTGTACAGAGAAATATAAAGTAAAAGGTTTAAAGAAACGAAACATGGAATCAAAATCGAAGATATTTTTATACAGTTGGTTGCATCTGATCAGTAGTGATAGTTTTAATAATTCAGTTAAAAAAATTGGAAAGTTTATTATTTTTTTATTAATGCTTATTTTATTTTTCTTTCATTTGTTCAGATAAAGTAGAATTTAAAGCAATAAAAATGAATAATTTTAATTTATATGAATTAAACAAATAACTATATTCTAATCAACTGAACTCTGGCTTCACTTTAATTTTTAACTCCTTAATTATGAAGACTTTTATTTTAATATGTTCCAAACCAAGATTCTGTATTGGAAATACCTTTCTTAAACATTTTTTTCTCAATAATCATAAATAAACTATAATCAATAAACCATCGTTTATTTTTCAAAATAAACTATCCTGCTTAATTGGGTTAGCTAAACCTTTTCTAGAAAGTAAGAAGCATCAAAGAATTTGCTTTTAATTAAACCAAATAAGTTTTTACATAGAAAAAACTCGGATTGTGATAAATACAAAGAAACTTGTTTAAGTTATGGACTTAATTATTTAAATAGCATAATAATAAGCGTTATTCAAAATCTAGATTCTATTTTGAATATATATATACCAGTATCATCTCCTCATAAAGAAGAAATCATTTCATTCGTTTCAAAGATCGCTTCGTTTGTGAAGAACTATATAAATAATGTTCAATTAGAATTTAAAAGTACTTGAAGCAGTAAAAATGGATATATAATACAAGAATTATGATTATTACAAATTAAATTATTTTAACATTATCTTACAGTAATTTAAATAGAAGAAGATGCCATTTGAAATTAATATATAATTTAATACAATAATAAAATATAATTTAGTATTATCTCACATAAATGTGGAGTTTCAACACCTGCTCGAGCAATCTACTTAAAATCCATATCAAAGAAAGGTAATTTAGAATAGTTGGGGAATAATAAAAAGAAAAAACGAGATAGAAAAAAAAATAAGAACTTGCAATGATATAACTATTACAAAAAAAAGAAAAATCTTAATTTACTGATGAAATTATGGTTACCGTTTGTAGCAAAAATAATTGAGATAATTAGATATTTTTGTAAATATTTCCACAATTATTTGTAAATATTTTCTCCACTTACTTTCTTTGCTGAATATTAAAGAAGAAAGTTTCTACTTCTTGTCTATGTTACAAGAAAAATCAGAGCAAAATTTCCGCAAAACACAATTTGCAAATCAAAATATTTTACTTTGGCACTTAAAGATTTATTGGCAATATGATGTCGTGGGACTCGACACCATTAGGAAAATTTATGTGCCCAATGAGAAGAGTAAGTCTAAAGCTTTCAAAATAGCATGGCTTTAATCTCGGTCGAAATTAGAAAATAAAATATATTTTGTTGAGGGAAATCAAGAACATCGAGTTTGAATAAGATTAACAAAACAAATATCTCCGAATTCCCGATTAACTTCTTGGCCTCCAAAAAAAGCGATGAAAGTTTAAATTTAGATCAAGAATGACATAAGAAATCGATATTTTATGTAAATATCTATCAATATATTTATACTTTCTTGAATATAGGAACCCACCAAAATTTACTTTTTCCTATCAGCGTGTTCTCAGGTAACCATTAGATAAATGTTCAAAGATTCTTCCTTCCTTTAATGAGGCGAATTGAGTATCTTTTAATCCTTACGCGGACTCTCTAAATTCTTCTTTGTCAAATAATACGCTATTCAATACCCATAAAAACCCTTTAACTTCCTTAACCCTTTTCGAAGAATTATATCTAAAATTTTTATTGGAAAAAGTATAGAAGCTAAATAACGAATCGAAACCATAGAATTTTTATTACTCTGTATAAACGTGGGCTTTTAATTTAGCTTAATTCTTTTTAAAGAAATCAGAAACTGCAAGAATTTTAAACAAAAGTAATAAACTAAGATGTAAAATAATATAATAAAATACAAAAGTTTTTGCATCACAAAATTTTACAAAATATTATTACTAATATTTTACTAATATTAACATTAGAGCATTTTTGAATAGAAAAAAAAAGCTTTTGTGAGCTTCCTTTTAATTTAAAGCATTTTCTCGTCCTTACAAAATACATGAAATATTTTGTCATTGCATATTAATGGATTTGCAATATAACTCTATCAACCTTTCCCATTTGTTAAATGCAATTGATTAAATACCCGAGGTACGTGTTTTGTTCATTAATTATGCTCGCCCAGATGGTTTGGAGGGAAGCAATTTTCTGAAAATTCTCAAAGGATATCTGAGCATTGACTTGCTAAATAGATATCACCTAAATGGGATTTAATTTTCATCAAATTTTGATCGAAATCCGTTTATAGGATATTTATCTCTCCATCCTGTTTGAATACAAGTTAATGCTACAACTACAAAAAGAAAACACTAAATGCCAAAGAATGGCTCGTGGATTTCGCATTCAATCCATAAAAGGGCCATTTTTTTCTAGTCATATTATGTTAAAATATTTTTAGGCTTGAAATTAGAATAAGAAAAGGGATTCATTTAGCTTATTAGATAAATTGAATTTGATTAAATAATTAATTTGGTTAATTAAGTGACATACCAAGACACATCATTTTGTGTGAAATAAAGAACTGAAGCATCTAAGTTTCTGTCGTTCTAAAAAAAATTTGTCAGAACTTATGCCAACCTACATAATTTCATACAAAGATTGATAAATTTGGTGGGAAGCATACTTCCCATGGCCTTAGATAGGGTTAAAGTGTAGAAAAATAACAAATCTGGAACCTCATCCGTCACCTTCTGTCAATCTATACTTTTGCATTGATGTAAGCACGATAGTTAAAAAACGCAATAACTGAGATGAAATTCGATATATGATCTTGTAACAATAATTGTAGTTATATGCCAAGATTTATTTTCCATCGCTTGGGCAAAAGGCACTCGAAATTCTCATTTAATTTTGTTGTACTTATGTATTAATGCTTCTCAATAATTAATCACCTAAACTGTCTCATCATCTGATCGCTGATTACTCACCTGAATTTATCACCGATTAATTGTCAAAGATAGCACACAATTATACTTTTTCATAACTATTATTTGGCAACAACATGCGGTTTATAATACCCAAAGACATTTACTTTAGAATACATGAGACAGTTTAAAGGACAGTATTCCAGCAAATTTATTATTTTAGTAACCAATTAAACCATGCACATATGGAATGGTATACATGCATTCTTATTTAATATAGCCAAAATGGACAGATACTCGGATTTCCATAATATAGATGCCATAGTTGATAAATTATACAGAGAAGCAAATTAGTTTGTTTTCGATGTCCCGAGCATTTTGTCACTCAAAGCTACGATAATATTGGTTCTCCAAAACACTGAATGTATTGGCTCGGCAAATTTGAAATTATGCTGCCTATTATTCCTATCATGTTACAAGAGTGAGGATCTACTTGGGTGTTAATTATCGTATGCATGTCAAAGGGATAAAATGCTAAATAGATATCATGAATTAATAAACAGGGTTTTATGAATCACTTGCTTGATAAGCTATTGAATTTTAATAAATAACTGCAAATAATCTGTTATCGCTTTATTCTTATTTCAAAATTTAATATATAGTTGGATAAGTATGTTCTTAGTCATTCAACTACAATTATATGAATATTTTACATTAGAAGCATTACTCTTTTGTTTAGCAAATTATGCACATATTTTAAAAAAATATATATTTGCATTTTTCTATATAACTATATTATTATGCTTTCCATATACTTCGATTTTAAATAATTATCAATTCAAATTTGACTAGACATAAAACAATATTGTGTAAAATGTAGAAACGATTTTTGTAACATTTATTTTATAAATAAATAAATAAATGTTAATAATTAAGATCTAAAGAAACGAAATTTTACTTTTTTTTTTCAAAGTACGCCTCACAAATTTTCTAAACATATTTATTTAAATGCATTTATTGCAGAAAGATTAGCAAAATATATAATATCATTGCTTTCTCTTGAATTATATTTTTAAAAGATGCAAAAATGCTCATTTTTATATTTTTAATTATTATTTGTTTTATGTTATGTCAAATAAGATATTTTGGGGCATTTAAATATAACATGATGACAGCTAATTTGAAATTAAAATAATATTTAAAAGTATGAATATAATTCTGACTTTTGAATTCATTTATTAACTAATTACATTAATAAATGAAACAGCCTCGTACCGTTTTTTTTTTTTTCAACCCAAAGTTTAAGCTTAATGTTTAAATGTGCTGCTTTGAAACAGCATATATAAACAAACAGTAGAGAAAAAAGTTATGACTGCTATCTATAATAAGGTTAAAATAAAAATTTATTTAATGATTGGTAACAATTCCTAAAAGAAAATTATTATTTCATTTGATGAATAAAATTTCTTTAATTTAAGAAAGAAGGCATATTTCAACACAAATGTAAAAAAAAAGTCCAGTCATTATTCAAGAATGTAAATTCAAAAATGCCAAATTCCTTTACGCATTATGGGAATTACAAATACATAAACAACCTTCTTCAAAGGATTTTATATAAATTCAGACATAATAAGTCTTTTTAAATATAAAGCAAAAAATTATTTCCTAATGCATAGAATTCCGGGAAAGAAATTTATTTCATCCTAAAAATTGAACATTATCTGAAAAATAACTTTCAGTAAGCCAATAATTTTCTTGCTTTATTGGGATTTTATATTTATATAACAAAAAAAAATTGATTATTCAGTAGTACACTTGGTAGTGCTTAAAACATACAACATTCAATGTCTTTTGGTAGTGAGATGAAAATTAAAGAAAGCATTTTTGATTCTCAAAAAAAATTAATATTTAATATATAAAAAATGATTCACTTCCAAATAGTTTATATTCCAGAATTTTAATTGTGGATTCAAAGTTCAAAACTTTTTTTCAGAAAATTGAGTGAATAATTCACTCAAAAACATTCATGAGTGTGAATTTTATTTTATTTTTCTGAATAGATGGGCGAATTCAAAATATTTATATAAACACAGAATGCCCATAAAAATTGGCATTTTTTTATTCTATTTGTATCAGTTTTATATGAATATTTAAATACCTGATTCACAAATGTTTTTGACTTTTATTTCTTGATTATATCATTGGTAAAATGCTCTTGAAATCATGTTTGATTTTAAGTGTGGCTTACGGCTATAAAACATCTTGTTGCCAATTGAGAACATTGGATTTTAATGGCTAAAATTCAATCAACAGTAATTAATTCAATTACTTTATTTCTGAAGTACCAACTTTTAACTCAATATTTCAAAACTTATTTTAAATAGTTCAAATAAAAACATAACGACCTAAAGCCAGAAGTGAAAAATATCAATCAGTTACGTTCATTTTCATCAGGTCTTGGGCTGACATGTCTAAGCTGCAAAAATATTTTAATAATATTTTCAGCATGTATCCTATTGTTGATAATAGATATTAGAGTTTCATTCTTATTCTCACAATACTTTAGACCAAAAAATTTAGGTATGTTGCTTAAAGGCACTATTTGACATTTAAGTGTAAATGGGATTAAAAGTCAAAAATTATGTTGATGGTGAAGAATTTTTAGTGAGGTTTACGCGGATACATACGCAGAATAGTCGAATATGGGCAGACTCATAGGAAAACAAATGAAATGATTCTAGAGACACTGAACATGGTTTGGTAATCTTGGGGCAAAGAAAAATAGAGTTTTAAACAATATTGCAAAATCCATATTGTGCTCAAAACGGAGAGAACTTTATTGGAAGAAGATAAGTATTTAATGTATTACATATTGTGAATTCCTTCTTGGAGACCATTTTATATATGCAAAAATTTCCCCATGTTTTTTAGTGGAGTTTGTGTATAAACCAAACCAACTGGAGGGGAGGTTAGATTCTTCAGTTCGTCATTGCAAATTATACTCTTTTCGTTTGCAAGTGTTCCATCACCTTTTATCGATTGAAACTATTCCTTCATCTTTAGCCAAAGTCACCTGAACAGAGCTTCATTATTTTTAAAGATGTAAAAATAAATAAGAATATTTAATGGATGCAGATGAAGGTACTTTTATGGCATTGATGAAGTCTAGCCCAAATTGTTCAAAATTTATTTCTTCTCAAAATTTATTAACAAAAAATGGCATCCAGACTATACTATATCTAAAATCAATACCACTTTATCAATATTTATTAAAGAAGAACATAGTTTTAAAGAACCAATGTTCTAGTAACTATATCTAAAAGCATTTTTTTACCAATAGACTTATTATGAGAATGTTTTGCTACAAATATGAAGATATAAATTTTGTCAGAAATAAAAGTACCTTTTGAAAACAGGATTTTATTATCTTACTAACAAAGCTAGTTTTCCGGAAATTCATATCATTTTATTTTTCTTGGCCACCAATTATTTTATAATTCATTAATTGGTACATAATTTTGTAATCAATTTATTTGTTTTAATCCTTCCATTAACTGGCGCACTCAACAAGAATTTAATTTAATTTAATTAATAGATAAATTTGTATTGAAGTTCTGTAAAGCAATACATTATTATCAAAATTTTAAAAGTCTTAACTTCAAAAATAAAACTATCACAAAGTTCCATCCTTACACGAAGTAAAGGAAGATGGCAAGTAAGTAAATATAAGTATATAAGTTAATAAAGAAAACAGGATTTACTCTTCTGCAGAAGCTACAGTATAAAATTAGAAATTAATTTATTAGGTTGAATTAGACAGATATGACTCAAGCATTTTCTAACATAAATAATGTTTCATTTTTTCATTTATTCATTTATTTCATTCATTATTTTCATAAATTTTAACGTAATGTGCGGAATATCACGATACATCGTTTGTATTTAAAATTATTAAAATATTAATATCGCAAAATATCAAATATTCGATATTAAATCTCTGAGTAACTTAAAATACAAAAACTTTTCTCAGTCAATCTGACAGTTTTTAAATGTTTTAAATTTTTATTTATGACCGCGGTGGCCTGGTGGTAAGGTCTCGGCTTGCGAGTCGTAGGGTTTCAGGTTCGAGATCCGATTCAACCAAAGAACCGTCGTGTAAGGGGGTCTGTTGCACGTTAAATCCGTCATGCCAAACATCCACCCGCTGGTATGGTGTGGTGTGGAGAGGGGGGTACCAGCTCAGGTGTCGTCCTCGTCATCTGGCCGCGGTTCAAAATTGCAAGGTCCATCCCAAAATAGCCCTAGTGTTGCTATACAACGGGACGTTAATATAACTAAACTAACTAAAAGATTTCTATTCTCCTATAAAAAATTTGTTTGCCCAAATTTTAAAAAAAAATTCGCATTTAATTGGTATTACTTTCGTTTAGAAAAATAATGTAGTAAAAGTTATTTATTTCTTTATATGCTTTAGAAGCTTACAAAGGTTGGCGTTGTTGTTTTGACAAAATATCAAAAGTAACCAGAATCCTTTAATTATCTTTCGTAGATTTTTAAATTCCTTTAAAGCGAAAGTAACTCCTTAATAAAAAATGTTGGCATTCCTTTTTCTGCCTTCATTAAACATGAAAAGGATATTGACCGCTATATCCTTCCTTCTTTGGCCTTTCTGAAACACGAACTTATCCTAAAAAAGAAAAGCATTAAATTTATTTTTGTAAGAAATATGATTCTCTTACTAATTCTTACAACAAAACAGCAATTTTATGGAGCGTAGAAAAAAAAATCGTTTGCAAATAACGAGGATTAAAACCTAGTGATAAAAACGAAAAAGGAGCGATAGAATGTTTTGTAACTTAGATAAATAGCCTTCTTTAGCCAATATTTAGAGATATTTTAATATTTCTTATATACGGTTAAGATATCTATATTTTTTTAGAATTAATTTGACGTAATTTGCATATTTATTTGTCACACAGTTTGTCAACACTTTCTTTTTAAATAAACTGGACGAAAGAATATATTAAAAATGCAACTTCAATAATTGAAATAATATTCTTTTTTATTTTGTCTAAAAGAAGGGATTTTTGAAAATTGTTCTAAATAAGAGCATGGGAATGAGAAATGTTTTACAAATCTTCTATTATGAAAATAAAATAAATATTCAATTTGAAATTATTTTTTTGCACGTTTTAATACAATTTCATCATGAGCTTCATTTGGTGTTAAAGCCTCTATATTAATTATATTTCTACCACCAGGCGGGGAGGGGGGTCACGTCATAAATGAAGATGGGAATCTTCTGGTATATAGTTGTTTTCGCACTTTGATATTCAAAAAGTGTTACTGATGGGAGTCCGCTGCCTAATTTCTATGACTAGACAGATTTCCCACTGAAAATGTTGTACCGTGACCAGTGATGGTTCTTATGACTCAACCATAGCTCCTGTCAGTGTTATTCTCGCGGGGTCCAGTCATCAAGATATTTCCGTGTGCCTTCGAGAGGCCTGTTAAGGTTATGCATATTTTACTAGAAGGTATGACAAATATTTTCGAATTTATGGGCATTGCTTGCTTGAGAGATATTACCCGAATAACATGTATATTTAACATTTATCTGACTGATAACTTTTACTTTAGCCATTGCAATATTCTAATATCAGTTCATGATTTTTTTTTTGGTGATATGAAGATCAAGTGAAGAAAACTTTTATGAATATTTCTCTATATATGCATATTTCTCTAATTTTAAAGATCATGACTGTTTTGATAGCCCAACTGTGACATGATTTGACAAGTATTTCACAATCGACTTGACATTTTCCTGGTACCCATCTAGATAAAAGCTATGATTTCTTGAAATTTTTGAAGATACGATAACGCTATATTGATTTCGAAAGATTCAATCTCCATCTTAGATTTATATCTCAGTTGTTTGGCTATTGAATTTTGGGCCCATTATACTAAGTATATACTGAAAAAAGTATATTTACTATCTCTGATATCCAAACACTGAATATATTATCACTTACTGTCCGAATTTTTCAGACAAATATTGCAACTACCTGTTGCATAACTTTGACAATTATTTTGTCTCACCTTGAGCATAAATTCAGTATCATATGCAAGCACAATTAAAATGATAAAAATGCTTGAAATATTCTTAGGAAAATAAATTGTGATCCGCATTAACTCAAAATTTACATTTAAACTCTTGAACGAAGAAAGGATTTCCTGTTCTTAACAAATAGATAAAAGTTTCAAAATCAAAAAGTAAACTTTCATTTCAGCATCATAAAATTTGGTCTATTCCCAGTTTATCTAAACATTTGGGGCAATCTTAACAACTTAATGTACGTAAGACAGGCGAAATAAAATTGTGTAATGAAAATAGTATAAAATAAAAGGCATTTATTCCTTACATAATTACGAATGACTCCCGAAATGTGTTCAATTGTTTTTGAAATCTTACATATTTATAACATTTTTTTTATTTCAAATTGTAAATTGATGTGTTTAAAAAATTATTATTACTTCGGGGTTTTTTCCTTATAAGCCTGAAACATTTTTCAATACCTTATGGAAAATAAAATAAGACACGATGAGAGAATAAAATGTATTAACAAATATTATATAAAAATATGGTTATTTTCGGCATAACCGAAATGCTCAAAATGTTTCAAAATACAGACATTGGTAATATCAATAGATTAAGTTCCTGATTTCCTCGTCGATGAATACTGTAGCCAGAGATTTTAAAAGTGCTTTAAAGCTCTTTTGAAACTTCGATTAGATTTAGAAGATTTGGCATTAAATGTAATTCTTCAGTTTGAGGAAGACGTGAAAAATTATTCGTCTCTAAGCCAGGTTCTATATTAAGGAGGTCTAGGAATTCTATTTGTTTTAATAGATATTGTTGATCAAACGTTTTGAAAGAAATGGAGAATGAAAGAATCTCAGACAGGCAATGTGCAAGTTGATTAGTAGGCCAAGATTCTGGAAGCTGAACATTTAGACAATTCTTCTCCTTATGATTTCTTTAAAAGAAAGCTCAAATAACTTCCAGATTAATGAGAAGCTTCAAAGGAATGTTAAGTCCACCCCCTTATCATTGTCTCCAATGCTCTTCAATTTGGTGGTTTGATATACTGCCATTAATTTTTATTTTACAAGAGTAAATTATTATTTTAAAATAAAATTTTTAATGAAAGAGATTCAACATGTTTTCCGAAAATAATGTAAAATAATCTCTACTTTTTAAAAATTACTTCAAATTGCTTTTAACAGAATTTAAATTACTACAATAAAACAAATAGGGGTATTGTGAGTTCAATATAATAGATAGAATATTCAATTCAATGCCTAAACTATTTTTTAATTTTTTTAAAATAAAACAAATTAGGTAGAATTATTTTAAGTAATTTAAACATGTAGAAATATATGTTTATTTTATATTTGGAAAAAAGGAAAAATTAACATACCTTTTTAAGCATTTGCTTACATTTAAGTGATATGTAAGAAATAAGTAAATAATCATTGCATTTTCATTTTAAAAAGAAAATTTCAAGAACATGCTTTGTTTCTGAATTATTTAAGCAGGAAACAATGATTTTTGAAAGCTATTTATAGGAAGAAAAAAGAATTGTTTATACGATCAAAATATTAAATAAAAACTTCACCAATAAGATTCAGAAATGTGATGACACGTTCTTAAATAAATTAAATATGTAGAAATACATGTTTTTTTGTTTTTTTTGTCGACAAAAATAAAGCAGAGTCAAAAATGGAAAAAATTATACACTATACTTTTTTGAACATTTGGTTAATATTTAAGTAATATGTAAGAAATAAATAAATAAGCATTGCATTTTCAGTTTAATCAAAAAAATCAAAAATACTTTTTGTTTTTGAATTATTTAATCAGAAACAATTAATTTTGTTCATACAATCAATATACTAAATAACAACACTATTTAGTTTCCATAAACAAATCTTTTTATGTCCCTATTTTAAAATACCTTTAAAGAAAAATAGCGCATTACATAAAGATATTTGAATGATAAGTTTAAGAGAATATGTAAAAATTTAGTAAAGAATAAGTACATTTATTGTATATTTTATATCTAAACAAATGCACAATTACTTGTTTACTGGCCTTAACGCTATTCTATTCATCAAGAAATGAAAATATTTATAGCGATATTCTGTCCCAAAGATATTCATATTTCATCACGTCGGCGTGATCACAAGTTCTCTCTTATTTCAGAAATATTCCTTCCGCATTCAGATGAAAACTTTTCAAGTTCCTCATTTTCCTTCCGGACAAAGGATTAAAATTCAGATAGAAGGACCAAATACAAATTCTGTTATTGTTGAATAATTCATCTCAGCTGTCTTATACATGGACTCCACATATCAATATTGAAACCGTAAATGTGAAAGATTTCCTATACGTAACAAAACCGACCATCTTTCTTCCAAGAAATAATGGAATACAGGAATGTAAATCACAATGTTAAAATTCTACTGATGACAATCTAATTCTGAAGACGACTGAATGCGTCGATGAAATCTGCTTGCTTTAATTCATGAATATGAAAGAACTTAATTATCAAGTCAAAATGAATCGTATTTTATTGCGGAATGTTTGATGTTTGTCTATTATTTGTCGATAATTATGTTTCTTAGATGTGATAAAATGACAGAAATTTTAACCTGATAGATTTTTAAAAAAACTTTTCATAACTAAGAATTTTAAATTTTGACTAAGATTTAATTAATTTTGATTAAGAACTAAATTTTTGACTAAGAATTTTTAAAAATCTTTTTTTTTTTTCATTTTTTAAGCAAGTATAGAGATTAGTTTTGAATGAAACAGATTTGTTCGATTTTATTTTTCCAAACTCTTGAAATATACTAGCAAATGTTCTCTTTTTATTATGTAATTTTACTCCATTGTTTATTTATAATTGTTCTAATTGCTCTTTTTTATTAATTTTATATTATTTCTTTATGTTTAAAATAATAGCGTTTTACTGTAGGCATGTTGACTATGTATTGAAATATTTAAAGAAAAGCATTAAGCAAAAAATTTCCCTTCAGTTCAATTTTCAATTTTAATTACATAGTGGCATTGCCATTCTTTCCCAAACATTAGGACAATCCAGGAGGCGTGGGATAAGTTTGAAAGTGTATGTTTTTTTTTTATAATATTTGTTCTCAGAATTATTAAAAAATCGATACTCGATAAAAATTTAAGCTTGTAAAAACCATCGCCCATTTTTGTACATTTATTATGGATAAAACAGTGAATCATATATATTTGAAAATATTTATTATCGCATAAAAAGTGAAATGACGTTCCTAAATTAAGTCCAATATTCAGAGTGATATTTCGAAATATGTCTCAATGCCTTAGTTTCACGACCTCTCTATATTTGTAGATTTAAATCATACATATTATTACTAAATTTGTAGTAGAAAATTTCATCATGTCGTTTAGATTGTGGAAACAGTTTCCTTTAAAGAAAAAATGGTGATCAAAAATTACAGGGTGAGCCAAAAGTCCTTAAAAGCTTTTATAATTTATAAAACCTAGAGAATTAAGCAGAATAAAAAACGATTTGCTGGTTTAACAACGATAAGTCAAGTAATTTTTTTAAAAAAGGAAAGAAAAGAAAATAATTAAATAAACAGCCGATAGTTGGAGTTTTGTACATAATTGAAAGGAAAGACAAGCAAAGAGCAAAAAGAATGTTAAAAATCATTTATTATAGCCATGTGTGTTCCATATTTAGACAACATTTCCACATTTAGATTCTGACACTTTCTACTTCCATTTCCGCAGCAACGCGCGCTGAACGTGTATGCCTTAGATTTGGCCGTCTGGACCTTACACGATCCTCCTGCGATCCAGTTTTATCAAATAGTAGAACAAGCTTTATGAGCAAAATATGAAAGCCTGGAAAATTATATCATTGACAGTCCTTGTTTTACGATATTTCATTTGAATTTTTACCAAATGTTATTTACAGTTAAATGTATTGAACTTCATTGTATACCATATTTAATTCTTACAACTTGTATCCAAAAAAAAAAAAAAAAACTGTTTTCAAAGCATTTTTTTACTATTACTAGTATTTTTAATCACGCTTCGGTGTTTTGAGTCCTTTGTCATGAAAAAAATGTGATGTATTTTATAATAAAACATTTTTTCCTTAAATATCATAAACCATTATCATTTTTGATTTTATATATAATATGAATAATAAGGAGTAGGCCCATATTATATATAAAACAAAATTCCTTTTCTATTATCATATGCCTTTTCCATAGTTTTATTACTTTGAAAATGTATTAATCGTTACGTTGAATGGTGTTTCATTTTTACAATGCAATTACAATTTCATGATCTAAAGTTCCTTAAAAAAAGTCTGAATAAAAGAGCAGTAGAAAAATCTTTGATTAGCTAATCTGGCACTTCTTTTACAAAAACAAATGATTTCTCTCGTTATATGTATGGTATTGTTGAAATAACATCTTCCGAAATTTATAATTTAATAAAGTCTTTTTCGTAAAAAATTTTTTTGATAAAAAATTCTGAATTTGCTTTTAAAAAATTAATTTTTTATTTAATTCCATTTAAAAGTTTGTATAAATTGTCAAAAAACGAAATTAAAGCGAG
Source organism: Argiope aurantia (assembly GCA_026543865.1). Lineage (NCBI taxonomy): Eukaryota > Metazoa > Arthropoda > Arachnida > Araneae > Araneidae > Argiope > Argiope aurantia. Next base: position 6,336 of record JAPMOR010055328.1, on the reverse strand, counting down.
TTATGTCTTCTTTTATTTCATGCTTATGATTTTTGTGAAGTGAATTGATTTTTTTTATATCTTATCAAGTACTTGAAGTTGGTGTATTTTCATTTATTTGAAAGTGTTTATTATCTTTGTTTTTATTTATTTTTATCCTGCCTTCCAACAACTAAATTCAATTTACTGTGTGCATTCTAAGAGAAATATATAAAAGGAAATAAATTCATAAAATTTAGAAAATTTATCTTTTTATTTCTATAGATTCTATATGTTGTGCTTCTTCTTTCATTCATTGTTGAGACTTTTCAAAATATAATTTTTTTTTTTTGCTATGCACTTTTATTAAACTTTAAAACAAATCAGGCAAATGATACGAAAAGCTTATCTGTCCTGGCTTCTTTTCTAGCCCTTAGTTTTCACGCATTCCTTTTTTCCAACTGTGAGAACAAAAGAAAAACCTTAATCGTTATACCACTGAGTGTTTATAATCGTCTCATTGAAAGATCTGCAAACTTATCGGAATTTGTAGTAATATAGTTTCATATTGAAAGCGGTACTTAAATAGATTATTTTCAATGTGTATCGTTGTTTTAATGTATTTGTTCAGACTGAAATACCCCATATTAGCATTTCGGGAAGAAATTGGAAAATATTAACGAAAATGGTTAAAAAAGATTTTTAAATAGTATCAGAAGAATTAATATGGGGATTAAAATAATAAATATGAAAGTATAAAATTTATAAGGTAAAGTAAAGATGCCCACTATGTAAGTTTTGATAAATTTCTCCTTCTATTGATGACTATACAATATTCTTAATGTACAAGATATATGCATGATATTCTTTAGTATTGTTAAGCATCCATTTATCCCATCATGTGAAATAGATTTAATTTTAAATTTCACTGAATGATGATTCTTTCTCACTTTAAATTTTCCCTGCCATGTAAGGTATCCTCAGTAAAAAAAACAATAGTGATTAACATTATCATTGGCATATTTAGTGGGTTCTTGTTACCTTTTGCTGCCTAGTTAACAATGAATTAAATTGCTATATTAAGTTTTCGGGGTAGAATCATAGAATGAGGTGTAATGTTACGAAACCTACATTTTCGGCAGTACAGAACACATGTCTAGGACGTCAGTCATTCAGGTATATG
>JAPMOR010055316.1:55447-67292 GCA_026543865.1 Argiope aurantia | reverse complement strand
TTAATATGAACATCATTAATTACTCCGAGAATATCAAATTAGTTGTAGAATTTTCCACGAATGTTGTTCAGTATTTCTGGAGTCATTATATTTGTTTCTGTGTTGATTTGATTTTCTTATTTCTTTGAATCTACAAACTTATGCAGCAGAAACACATTTACTCAAAATAAATCGAATAATGCGATATTGGAAGAATGTGAAGGTCTTAAAAAGTGGTACAACTTTACGAATTCACTGGGAATGTTGTATCAATGACACAAAACATGTTTAGTTTCTCAAAATATTTTAAATGGTCGTTTAACTGATTGTACTATTGACGAAGGTTCATTAAAATCAAATCTTAATTACCCATAAATCTTTTTCAATACTATTTATGTTTTCCATAACTGGAATGCTCACGTCGCTTTTTCATTGAATAGCTTCTCTTTTTGGGTAAACAATCATGTTTCAATATTGCAATTCGTATAGAAGAGGACAAGTGTTATTCCTTGATTTAAAGTTAATATATATATAAATAATTTGATTGCTAAAATTTATTTCCAATTTAATTTTACTATTCATTGAATACTTTTTGGAAAATACTAGAACAACAAACATTTTATGGCAAAATATAATAACAATTAATTAGACAAGAAAATAAGGCAAGTTTAAAATACATTCCATTCTTTTAAATTTGCAGATATTATCTGTCCCTGGGTTTCCGCCCTAATTACAGAAGTGGTACATTCCTGTACGCTTCATCACGTACATTCTGAACGCAATCGAACGCCAGCCGAATTATTAAAATGGAACCAGAAAAGGGATTTCGAACTGAAAGGTAGATACACAGTCACAGTCATCACTCATAATTTGCAGAGCGGAAACATCAAATTGAACCCAAGCGCTGATTTTAAACGCAGAGAGGAACACTGGTTTATTGGGAGTGGTGGAAGTGAAGAATAATTTCCTACTATTGATTACAGATGATGCCACAATCTTCCTAAATGCCTCACGTGCCATGGTACAAACACAGCATAGGGAAAAATCTTGTTTCAGAAATTTATGGCCAAAGTAATTTTTCCTTTTACATAACGCATATTCCGTAAAAGTGAAATGGGAAAAATGGAGAATGTTTTTTGCAGTTGTGCCTGGTAAGGTCATTCATCATCTTGTTATGTTATAGATTTTTGGAAGGAATATGTTGATTTTAAACATGTGTTAACTTTCTTTTGGTATAAGTAGATAATGTATTTTCAGTAATGACATTAATATTTTTTTTTGAAATATTTGAAATCGCATTATCAAGATTATTTATAGGACAATTATTGAATTATCTCAACCATTAAAAATTATTATTTTTATTATTTTTCAAAGCTATTTTTGAAAACAAATATAAAAAAGTGCATGATTCAAAAGAAATAGAAAGAAAATAAATTGGTACGCTTTTATATAACCTATTAATTAAGGATTGGATTTTTTTAACATTCGTTTCTTATTCTGTATGCTGCATTTTTTTTTCAAAAAATATCTCATTTTCATTAATAAAGCATATTAATTTAAAATCAATTTTTAATTTGTAATTAAAACATCCCATTTTTTATTTTAAATCACATTTTGGTTTATTTTCACTTCTTTTTAAAATTAATATAATCAATTTTTTTAAATGATGAAAATAAAACACTCTTCTTTACAATATATATATATATATATATAGAAATATTGAAGTCGCTTTTAGTTACGGATAAAATGTAACCTTCAATTATATTTAAATTCTTCAACTTTTTGCCATCAAATCAATGAAATTTTATAAAAACTTGGAATTGATGTTTGAATTTTATCAATTTTCCTACATTTATCTATTTAGAACTTTATTATTCTGCTCATGAATTAGCCTCGCAAAAATTCTAATGATTATTCCTTTACTTTATTATTGTGTCACACATCCAAACGAGAATATTAATCTGATATTCGATACTTTTAATTATTTACCGCATCTTATATTCACCCGATGATCATTCAACACATGCTTCCTGAATCATTAACACGACTACCTTCTAATCTACTATGCTGGACCTCAGAGTTCATATTGATTTATTCAAAGCACATCTTGATAAACAATTCAATTATTCTGGGCTAACAAGGTGGATATGACTATTTTTCGAAGAAAGTTATTTCTATGTATTTTAGTAATTATTCTGACTGTCTAGAGAGCCAGAAAATATTCTATATTCAAAAAAGTTTTTAGAATAATATATTTCTAGATGTATACCTGGCAAGCACTTATCGAGATTTTGTTTAAGAATTCTGTCAAATCAAATAAATCGTTTTCTATTTGCTGGCAACGAGAAACCTTTTCAAACTAAATGAAAAGGTCACTCCTGATAGTCTTAAGCTGGTCCTCACCTTATTGTTAAAATCTGAATTTTCTGATGGATGGTACAGACTGGACAACGAGGTACTGCGAGGTATATTTTGTTCAAATTAAGTGTGATATTTTTTTTCTAATGATGGAGATAATAGATATATTGAGAAGTGGACCTAATGTATATGGAAGATATTTGAGAAGTGATCTCAACTAAATTTCTAAATAAATCGAAGCCTGATGATCGGGGCTAAAGTATTATTACTAAATTATCATGAAACAAAGATTTCACTCTTGTGTAGGGTAGGAGAAAAGATATCTATTCTCGAAGTAAATGACTTAAAATAGATTTAGTATCGTGTTCTAGTAAATAAGATTACACTTATGACGAAATACTGTACTGGGTTGGGGTTAAGACATATTTGTTGGATAGTTCCTTTTCAAATCTTTATTATTTTCTGTATATATGAATATGTTTCCTAGAGCAGCTTCATATGGAAAAAATCACAGTCTCATGTCTAAAGAAATCTAATAAAAAAAACACCTCGAGCATTGTATGAATGGATCACAAATTTGGGTTGCTTTATTTTAGACATCCCATGTCCATCTCGAAATCATTGTACGTAATATTTATTAGGATAATCCGCAATAAAGTGTTCAATTATTAAAAAGAGTTTATTTTATCAACGCTCCTTTTTTTTGAAAAAAGCTAGAAATATTTTGAGATGGACTTCGTAATTTTGAGCCGTGATCGGATGATGAGAACGGTGTCTGGGCTGGTGGACCTTTCTCCAAGCTTCCACATCGCACTAGCTGATGAAAGTTTGGTCCTGATGGATTTGGAGTACACCAGGCCCACTTACACGATGGTTCTTCGTTGGAATCGCGTCTTGAACATGAGAAGCACCTTCTATGAACTTGGGACCTTAGCACTAGGCCACAGAAGCCCCATTTAAAGGTGGGATAATCACACACTTTTACTTTAAGCGCATTGACACTACTCATTATGCATACATATATTGAGAAGTGTAATCATCTGAATGAACGGCATGAAGTAGGTGTCATCAATTTCGAGTGATAATTTTACTCCTATATTTGAGTTCCAGATATTCCGAATATGCTAATGCAGTGGGTTGCAACATGTCTTTCATCTTTTGGGTTTATTATAGAATCTGGGATCGTACCGATTCAAAACTTGAACGAAATTCCATGAAAAAATAGTTGAATCGTTTATTGTTAAGCATACACAAAAGTTGCAGTTGACAGTCATGCACAGATCATACGGAGAGAATACAACTATTTATCTTCATAAGTGACATATGATTATTATCTTTCTAGTCATTCCGTTTAACCTATGAAGCAATTCCTTTTGTTTAGTCGGGTACAGTGACACAAGTCCCCTATAGTGTGTTCTTTAACTTCTTTGTTTTAAATAAGATGTTTGTTTGAAGATATATTTTCGTACATTTTTGAATTAACCCATACTTACTATTTATGTTCAATTGCTGAACTTTAAAGTAGTTTACCTAATACAAAATCGAATTCAAAGAAATATATTGTTCATTTGAAATCTTGAAAACAGCCATTATTTAAATTTAAATAATAATTGCGAATAATTTTTTGAAATATCAATATTTGTTGATAAAATATATTGAAAAGCTTACTTCGCATTATAAATAGGCTTGAAACCATGATTGAAATTATTCAATCTAAAATATGAGATAATTATTTGTCAGAGATTATTCATTATATTTTAAGCTATCATCTGAGTTATAAATTTGAGTTCTTACGGCCATCAAACGACATTATTTTTCTAATAACTAGCCTGTTTAGCATTAATAATATAATAAAAAAAATCATTATATACAATGTCCAATTTTATATTTAATAAATATAAATTTGTATGCCCTTTTTTTGTTGCAAAAACGAAAGTTCTTCTTGGTATTCTATCATATGGGCCGCGGTGGCCTGCTGGTAAGGTCTTGGCCTCGGAACCGGAGGGTTTCTGTTCATGACCCGATTGCAAGGAAGAACCGTCGTGTAAGCTGGTCTGATACACGTCAAAACCATCCACGCCACACGTCCTCCCGCTGGTGTGGGGGTGGAGGGGGTTGTGCCAACTTAGGTGTCATCCTCATCATCTGAGCGTGGTCCCGAAATAGCCATAGTGTTACTTTAAAAACGGGAGGTTAATATAACTAAACTAAACTGCATACTATCACTGTGATAAAAGTAAAGGAAAATAGTCGTATAAATCGCTACATAAAAGAGCTGAAAATGTAGATTCTTTCAGCTGTTCTATTTGATAAAAGCATAAATTTTAACATCCATATAGCTCATTATGAATCAAATATTTATTCGTGTCCTATAATTAATAGTTCCAGAAAAGCAAAATGCGAATCTCAAAGTTTTGACTTTTCTACCATTTATCATCCATGTTCCATTTCCTACTGTAAACCTTCCATTACGAATTGTTCTGGCTAAAAATAGATTCAACTCTGTATTCTGACTGGCTAAATAAGGTTTCGGTAGAAGCAAAGGGGAAATATTTAATAGAAACTCTTAATCATTACTGTTCCCAATTTCTTTTTGCTTAAATTTTTTGAGTCTATTTTTTGTTATAACAGTAGCACTTCGGTAATTCAAATGCTTTAACTCCTGATTAATAGGTTATTATTTATTTATAGGTAATTATTTATTTTTAAATTAAAATCATGTTTAAAAGTAATTTGGAATTATTTTGTATAGTTCAAATACAAAATTAAAAACTGCCAAAATTAAATTTCTTAATCATCATATTTCATTTAATGTCCTTTTGATCTTATGTTCATAATTTTGAATGCTTTCAGTTCACTTAAAAAGATAAAGAAAATGATCAATAGGACCATAAATAAAAATCTTATCAATTTTTAAAAATTTGAACGTATATATGACTTGCATAGATATTCTGAAATTTCATTTTGTTATTGCAGTATTCAGAAGGATGATTTCCATTTATTTATAAGAATTATTATTTCATGTTAATGTTTCTAAAACATCTTAGAAATTTTAATGTCTTTAATTATGCTATATTATAAATTTTACTACTTAATTTCTGGATATAAACATTTTGAATTATGTATTATCCATTAAATTTTTTAGTATAAATCATGACTTCCATTTTTAACTTAAAAATTGGTGTTTTCACTTAATTTACAATTTTTTAGACCTAATTCTGTTTCACTTTTCTGAGTAGACCCATTTTTACTTTCTCGTATACGAAGAAATATGAATGTATAGCGATCGTCACAAAATTCGAACACGAGATTTCGACAAGTCAGTAGATTTTTGACCTGTCTGATTTCTAAAAACACATTTTTGTAAAATGTCTGTCTATCCGTCTATCTATAACAAAAACTGCCTTCCAAAAACGCTTAAATTAGATGGATGGAATTTGATATATGGTCTGTACAGCAACTTTGCAGATTTTTATGAAATTTGGAGAAACTCTGTTCTAAGGAAGTTCGTCTGGCAGGTTGTTCGAATATAATTTAAGACGATGAATACAAAATGAATAGAGCTAGAGGGATGCGTTCCAGTATGCGGATTTAATATCTATATTCTGTATAAAGGATTGAACGTCTATCTGTGTGTATTTTGAAAGAAACATGAAAACACGATAACTCAAAAATACAGTGACTTAACTATATCAGATTTAGTATGTGACTCAGTGAGTGCAATTCTAGCTCTGTGTCCAATTTTGCTTTCGATCTGGAGGAAAACATGTACTTAAAACACAAATACACCTTCATTGGAAAGTATGTGAGAAAAGATTGGGCCAATTATTCCCGTTGGTTATAATTAGGCTCTCGTCTGTTTCGCATTTATTAAATTTCACTGCATTTATATTTTTGTGTTTAATTATTTACTATTCATGCATCATAAATAAATTTTGAAGAAAAGAACTATCCCTAACTTTTGAACATTCAACAATTTATTATCCCCGCTGAGAAGACAAAGACTTTTAATTAAATTTTTACTTTTCCATAGCTGGCCACCACCTCCTCTTCTCTACCGTTCACAGAATCCACAGAAAAGATCCAGGAACTAGACCATTATTCCCGGCAAAATTAGATTTATCTTCGTTTTGAGCTGGTTGCCGTTTTAACTGCCATACCTTATCTTGCGTCCGACAAGAAGAGTTAAAGCTCATTTGCAAAATGGACCTGACGTGCCATTTCGGTGCCGTGCGTCCATCGAAACGTCACTCGGTCTAATTATCTGATCATAATTACAGCTGCGAAGGGAAAGGCTGTATTTCATGCGTTTTCCCTCAGCCCGTCGTGAAATATGCCAGTCGACTTCATCCCCCTAGAACAGTTTCTGATAGTTTGGTTAACTATACGCATACTGAATTTATCCATTAATGGCGGACGAGAAATATGGCAGGGACAGCACTGTTCAATTGTTCATATCTCTCGCTAATTAAAAGGATTAAATAGAGAGAAATGGAGACCCCATTTTTTGCCCTGGAGCTGTAAATTTTGCCGCTGTTGGGAGTCGTGTTTGGACGGAATAAATGCGAAGGGTGATTAACTTTGTAAATTATTTGTAGAATTTGATTTAGGTGAGACAGGATTGACAGTTAAGTGTGTCTCTCATGGAATTCAATTTAAGAAGTGTGATTTAATAGAAGCACAGCTAATTAGTTTGGTGGGAGACTCTCGTTCCTTTCAAACCTAGGTCTATAATTTAATTGCGGAGCTTTCATTTGAGATTAAAAGGGATTCTATGAAGGTGAAAACGTCAAGGTTAAACTAGTAAAGCTATTAAGGTTGAATTAAAATGAGCTGCTTTCCTTTTTTTTACTCGTTTTTTCCCTTCTGTTCGTTTTTTCGTTTCCTTTCTTCTTTGAATGAGTATTTGCATTATACTAACAGATTCCATAAACACTTAACGTAATTTTAAGACATTAATTCTTTGTGACACGAATTTACTTTTTTTAAAAAGTTTTCGAAATTGTGTTGTTTACTTAAATTAATCTTTCTTCACAGAAATTATTTTTTTTTTCAACGGAATCTTCGCTAATTATCTGAGTATAAAAAATAGATGTTATTCTAAATTAAACATATCCATAAATCAAATGGGTTTTTTAAAAAAAGTCACAGTAAGCTTTTTTTATTATCTCGTATATGTAGAATAGAGAAAGTGCAGTAATCATGAAAAAATTCGAACTCCAGAATTTGATGAATATCCATATTTTAGATCTACCTTTAGTTAGATCTTAGAACTTTAATTTTAAAAAACACACATTTTTGGAAAATGACCGTCTATCAGCGTGTCGGTCGGTCTGTGACAAATATAACTCAAAAATGCTTTGAGCTTCATGGATTGAATATTATGTATGATCTCTATACCCAATTTGGAAATTTCGAGCAAATTTCGAGTAAAATCCATACAGACGCATTCTGTAAATCTGCTGTTAGAATACAGGTTAACATGATAACTGCAATACGATGTTTCGATAAATAAAATTCGGTACATATATGCAATTATTAAAATAGATTCACATAAATTAGTATTTATTAATTCATGATAAATAAAATTAATTTCACATATTGAACATTTATTGAGTAGATACCCTTAAAAATTTGAGCCAAATTGAACAAAGTTTGATAGTCCTTTAGTCTGTACTTTCGGAATCACGTAACCACGCTAACTCAAAAACCCAATGACTTAAATATATCAAATTTGGCATGGTATTTTTGGATTACAAGGGTTATTCGGGGACATTTGTTTTTGTTTCAATTGGGGGGAGGGGAGTTTTAAAAAAAGAAGTCGATTTTAATATAGTGTTAACAGCAAGAGAGGTTAACACGTCATCCAAAAATTTGCCATATCATCCAATTAAATCATCCAAACACTTGCCAAATTTGACATGTTAGATCGAGTACAAATGATAAATCCACGTCAAAGTTTAGTGTTTAGTAATTATTGTGCCAACTGCAAGACGTTCTCTGAGATAACAGCTTTATTAGAGAGTAAACCAGAAAGTTTTTGGGAGATCACATTAATATATTTTTACTAACCCGCTTTCTTCTTTATCTGCCTTTATCTTCAAATGTTTAAACTTTAAACATAGTTCAGAACTGGATAATAATGCTATATAAACTAGCTTCCTAGTTCGTCTGTTTGTTTATCTGCTCGGTACAAATATGCAATCGATTTAAAAATTTCTTTGTTTGCATATAGCGCCATGTCAAGCAGTGAAATACTCGTAAAAGTAGGTCACAATCACAAAATTATGTGGGGAGGGGAAGAAATTATTTTATACTTTTTAGTTCAATTAAAAAGCTAGATACATTCATTTTTATTTTAATTTAATTTAAAAATTGTTTAACTGATCATCATTTTTTTTTTCAAATTTTGAATTTTTTAATTTAAAAATCCTGGAAATGTTTGCTGGAAAATATATTTTCTAGACATTTTCTTAGAAAAATGAGAAAGAATGTAGTTTAAAAAATAAAAGTAAAATATCTACTTCATTAGTACTCAGAATTATCCTTTCAATAATACGTTTGTATACGAAAATTCTTACTGAATTATGTAGCACTAAATTTACTAGTTTGTTTGGAAAATACGCAAAACATATAATGATGGACAGATAGATATTTTGCTTTGTCGTTATCACAGAATGAAGTTCTTTAGAACGATTGAGAACATATGGCTAAGAGCATTCTTAGTAATTTAATAAATAACGGAATTTAAATGGCTATTTTCAGATTTTACCCAAATATTTTAGGAGAGATTGCAAATAATGTAATATTATTGCAATACCGAAGGAAATAAATATCTAATATTTTTGTGAAAAAAAAATTCTAAGCAACTGTTTAAAAATTTAAAAAAATATATATCCAAATTATTGTGTCCGATAACCGATGAGAGTTATCATCATCCAGAGGTGAGAAATATGATTATTAAATCTGTCCCAAAAGGGATTACATCAATGTAAGCAATGTTTTTTATTTTTATAAGGGGGAGGAAGAAGACATCTGCTAGAATATTACACATCCTTTAAAATAAGGATGGCGGGCTTTTCTCTATTCTTCATGACATGATTAATAATATAGTATCACAATATTTCCATTTGGCATGTTTCCATGTGGATGACGCATAAATTTCCATTAGCCGGAATTAACTTCTAAAAATGTCCTAATGTCGTTTATTATGACTATTTCTTTTTCATTTTTTTTACCTCAAACTTAATGATCTTTATGACAATCCAAATTTTTTTGTAATTGCACATTCCCGATAAACAATTTTAAATTATATCATATAAATAATCATATAAAAATTATTTCCACAGATTTGTATTAATATCATAGGATACTAACTATCATTTTAAGAAAGAATTAAATTGAGTCAGTAGTTACTTTGATTGCATATTTGTATTTATTTTATTTAACTACTTAGGTTTATATCAAACCCCTAAAGACAATAAAAGTTGATAATAAAATATCCAAATGCATGTTAATATCCAAATGTTATGTTAAACATGAATAAGTAACTACCTCCTCGTTACCATGGATCACCTCTGTACATAGTTACAAAATCCACTTTTTCCAACTCCTTCAATCATATATACATTTTAGGCAGACATTATAAGAATAATTATATATTTATATATTAAAAGAAGAAATAGTTAATCTGAGTTTATAAATTATCACTTTTTCAAGTACATGCTTAAAATGTTCTTCAATTTATTTGCTTGCAATGTCATGCCTTAATCGTACAAAATATTCATAATTTAATTTCAAACTTTTAATTAATACTAATTGTTTATAAAATGCTACTGGGGGAAGGGTAAATGCTTAGTGTATTCATCAAGTTTTCACATAGATAGTTATAAATTCCCCAAATAATATATATATATATGTATATATATATATATATATATATATATAAGTGAATAAATAAATACTCTAATACTTGAATGTACTAAAGATGCACATAGTCACGACAACATTTTCAAATACGTTTTCTCTATAAAATTGATGGCTACTTGAAAAATGCCTCCGAACTCTATAATATTATTCTGGTAAAGTTTATCTTCCATATATAAGGTAAATTGATTAAATACTTCAAAGATTACAAAAATCTTTTGTATTCTTAAGAGACTTCTATGAAAAAGACAACTCGACATAGCTGATGGCTATTAGATGAATTCATATGCGGAAATGAGTTCATTTATTCTTTCCTTCAGGATAAATCACTGCAATCAGCAAACAAAAAAAAAAAAAAAAAAGACTGGGACTGGGCTATTCAATCAATCACAATTAACAAGGGAGTTGTTTTAAATTTTGGATTAATTTTTTTGCGATAGACGTAATTTGTTTAAATGAACCTTTTGGACATCGCAGTATTGAAAGAATAATTAATCCTGCACTAACAAGTGTACATAATATAGGAAGAGAAAGTAAAGATGAAAGGCAAAAGTAAAGAAGAATGTTTTAAATTGCATGAACTACTATCACTAATTGCTCTGCAATTAATAAAAAAATAAATTATGACTTTCTAGAATTATTTTCTTATTTAAGATTTTCTGGTTTGCAAAGAGTATGCAAATGTTAGAAAGCATAAATCATTATGCCATTCAAAAAAGTTTAAAAATCTAAATTTATTTTTATTCTGTTTTCTTGTTCGATAAGACGAATTTCATCAAAATGGGTCTCTGTAATGTTAATAAAATTGAAATAATCTCCGATGACGAAAAGATTATTTAGTCATATCAATCGACATTGATAAACTACATTTTATCACAAAAATAATACTATATCATTTTCATCACATTATTTCAAATTATATTTGGGCAATAATAACAGACAATTTAGAATGGCTAACCATACCCTAGAATGTAAAATTAATTGGCGACGAAATTGATGTTTCAGAAATTTCGATCATTTAAAAAGATTTCTTCACATCTCTGTTATGTTCATTCTGATTGATCTTAAGAATTTTTTTTTCTTTCCTTCAAATGCCTTCTAATTTTTTAAGATCTTGATTTACTACAGTAATTTCTCTATTTAAATTCATTTATCCAATTTAGGAACATTTAAACAATCCTGCTGTCCTATATATATATATATATATATTCGAAAAATATATTTCACTTTGTAATTTAATGCGACCAAAAAGCAAAAATCCAGTGGAATCAGGTTATTTCATATTAAAATGTGTATATATTATGAAATAAAAGCGAAAGTGAATATCCTGCTACAAAGATTATTAATGATTGGCAAGAACACGTAATGATTGTGTTTAAATTCCATCACATAACTTTTTTTAATGTTACATATAGTGTATTAAGTGAAGTTAAAAAGAATTATAAAATTAAAAGGAAGAATGCTATGGAAATAAAATTGATAACATTAAAAAATTATTTTTTTAGTCTATAGATAAACCAGAGATTAACTTGTAAGATGATTGTTTCCATTCTATAATAAGTAATAAAAGCAATTTCTTTCT
>JAPMOR010055316.1:27692-51207 GCA_026543865.1 Argiope aurantia | reverse complement strand
ACAATAAAATATAATAAGAAGCTCAATATAGAAAATTATTGAATCAGCTTAAAGTTGGTCATTACCTAGAAAGATTTTTGCTTCAATAAATCGAATAGTAAATAGTCGTATTTATCATGTAAATTCTTCGCCATCTAGAATTGTATGTTCTCACTTACATTTCATTCCAGAAAATACGTCGTTACAAATTTAATTCATTGGTATTCGAATAACACCTGCTTTATCCCACTGAATTAAAACATGACACATTTCGCCTAATCCTTTTGCATGTAGAATAGATTTACTGAACCACAAGTTGCAAGCTTCAGATCCCGAAATTCCAGATTATGTATAATTCGAAGTACATCATGAGGCTAAATTTGAATTAAACTGGATAATAAGTACTCTCGATGGATCATGTCAGACAACTGGCAGGTATCAAAGTTGAATTTGCCTCAATACCAATCTGATATAATTAAAGGACACAATTTCAGCAATCTTCAGAAACATATGTAAGTCGAAGTATTTTTTTAAAGTCATGCCCATATTGTACAATGATTGAATGAGCAAGTCATTTGAAATAAAATTACAAAATGTCTGGAAAATTGATATATTACATTTCCAAATAACATAAGCAGTTTGTGCTAGAAAATATTTTTTTTTTAAATTTATTCTGTAAAATTTATCTTCCGTTTATTAATTGAAAAATCTAAATATTAAAAGTCAAAAAGTTTAAATTCTAGAATCAGGCCTTTAATTTGAAGCATCAAAACATTATCAGGTATTGTTTTTTATTCTATTTTTAGAGTAAAAAAGAATCTAGATTTGAATCTCTAATCCAAAACAGAAAAAAAGTAATAACATTTTAAACTTGATTCTTAGATATTTATTTTAATTTGAGACTTTACTCTTAAATACATACAGCTGCGATATTTCATACATTTACAGATCATAACATTATAACATAATTCAGTAAAAAGTCAATAATTGAATCAAAAAATAGTAGATATTTAAAAACCTATTAAAATCGTAGAAAATATTTGTATGGTAATCACTAAAAAGCTACTCACTTTTTAAAATTGGAATCAATATAAAAATAATTTAAATACAGTAGTACGCCTCTGTGTTATTGATAAAAAAACTATAAATTTTAAATAAAAAATCTACTTCAAATGTTGAATAACTTTAATGTGGCTATAGTCTTATACCATTCAATAATTACTACGTGTCAAATTTGGTAACTGTAACATTAATAGTTTGGCCATTAAAAGACTTTGAATAATTGTTTTCAACATACATATAGCACGTCGTATTTTACAAGGAGTACATCTGTCTATTATCTTTTTAAAATAGTTAATCCACAATAGTGGAACCATTTCTTTAGTATTCGGTAATCAATACATCAACTAAATAGCTTCGGTATACAGTAATATCTATGTAATGGAGTCATCACCACAGTGACCCTTTAGGGCATTAGCACAGATATGCCAGGATTTGTAGGATATTCCATGTTATAATTAGGACTAGAGCAATTATATTGCTACATTAGGTGGGTGTCTAGCCCTGTGGTCAAGCTTGAAGCACAAGTAATAGCTATGAAACTCGCGTTGCAAATCACTGCTAACATATAATCTGCCATATGCAATATGCTTAAACCGTCAATAATTAGCTATGCGTTCGCGAATACGAATTAAGGGAATTTAAACGTTTTGCAAAAGAAAATCAATTCAATTTTAGTACTAAATAAAGCATTTTTGAAAATAAATTCTAATTGAAAAGATTTTTTGTATAACAAGCAATAATTAGCCATACGTTCACGAATACGATTTAAAGTAATTTAAACGTTTTGGACGATGAAAATTGCCAAATTTTCAATTGTAAGTAAAGCGTTTTTTGAAATAAATTTATATCTGACGAGGAATTTAGAATGCATAGAAACGTTGACTGTCTTAATTTTAAAACAGCAGATAAATATTTTTCTCTAAATGATTTTTTTTCTAAAAGAATATCAAATATGTACTGCAACGGGAAAATCTTATAACCGCTAATTAGGAAGATTAGAATAAAAAATTCTAATATTAATTCTAAAGTTAACACGATATATTCAGTATGAGTTCAAAATTTATAGTGATCATATTCTCATCTTATTATTTTTCAATAATAAGAATGAAATAATAAAAATAATAAAATATCGTGTAACTTGAAAATTTAAATAATAAATTCTATTTTGCCTTAAAAATATGCTTTTAAAAGTGTACTGACAACGAGAAATAAATAAAAAATGAGGTTCATATAAGCATATGTTTATAAAGATTGCTACATAAGAATTTATATTATTGCAATGCAAAAAATATATATATTCTATACATTCTATAGCTACATTTTTAAAATTAAATTTATGAGACATAGGAATTTCAAACATTTATTCATTTGTATAATCAATGAAATATATCTTATCTTATGACATTAAAATTAATTTGATTTTGATATTTTTTATCAAAATTGTTTCTGATAAAAAAATCTCAAAAATACCCCTTTTCCCTTACCTTCCTTATCTTTTGAAAGTTCAAATATCACTATTTCCCTTCAACGCAATGTTGGAGAAAAAAAATTACATGAGCACATGGTGCTACAAAATCATTAAAAGTCTTTATTATTTGTCTTAATTAGTAAAGCCAATCAAAACTCTATAGTAACCAAAATTGAAATTGATTTACGGTGCTACTGATTGATATTTCATACATGCGTGGAAATAATAGGATTTCAACAGAGAAATTCAAATTTAATTACTTCATAATACAGTAATCACTTCTTAATGCTGTTTTCATCTTCAAAATGTGATTATTAGAAAATCATTCAAATGGAAATTATTTTATTCAAATGATTATATAATTCAATGTATTTCGTAAGCTGAATCATATTATCTCACTCAATTTCTTTCTATATGAGTAAATTCATACTACAAATTATTTTATAATCATCAATGAAATTATTTTCTATATGTGCATAAAATTGATGGGATTTTAATGAGTAGTTTCAAATTTAACTTTTTTAGAAAGTAATTTTTTTGACTAATGTTTTTTCATCTTTAAAAAAGCCATTATGGCAGAAATATTTAAAAATGAAACTATTTAATTGAATTAGAATATGATTTGAAAATTTTCTGAGACATTGCTTGTTGAATGATTGCAGTCCCACAGTAAAATATTTAACGCCCTACATTTGTCTAATTGTCTGATGTTTTAAGTTTATTTCAAAACTTCGTATGTTTTCGTATATTTGACATGTGTAGATGATTTTAAAACTAAATTTATAAAACTTCAAAGAAATGAAATTGGATTAGTAACAGGTAGTTTATTTTTTTAATTTAAAAATTTTCATATTCAAACATTTGCAAAATTTCTGTAATCATTGCAACATATTTTGTACTTGCATATATATTTTATTATGTGAAATGATTATAAGTTGGATGGAAATAATCCGTCTGGTAATTTTTATAATATATGTCAGTGAATTAACATCTGCCTTACGATATGTACAATTCTCACTACAAAGACACCATGGTTAAGAGAATGAAGATCTTCCGATATCGTAATTCTACTCATTTCGCTTGTGAGTAGAATGATGGTATGAGGTACTACCTATATTTCGTCAAGTATTTGTATTTCTATGTAAAGAACATGGGAGGTGATGAAAGTATGAAACCACATCATGAAATAAGTATGCTTTTCAAATTTCATGGCAACTCAATTACTCATATTACTACGAACGCTATGACCAGATGATAATACTTACTTTGTGAGTAACGAAATTTATAATTCATATCAAGAGTCATCACATGTTGAAGGATGAGTAATCGTCACATAGGAAGAAATGCTGATGGGGGATCCAGTTACCTCCATTCCCATGTTGCAATTCAAAGAGATCCGGTGGTTTGGCCATGGCCATGGATTTTTTTTCACATCTTGAAATTCTATCTAAGCCGTTCAGATTCTGTCGGATGCTTAAATAGGGGGGAGGTAAATAAATTTTTATTCTATTTATGGATTTTATAAATATTTTGGCAGAATAATTTTGAATTTTAACCCGGGATGTAGCAGATGTTATGACATTAAATCAAAGGAATATCATTTCCTTACTATTCAATATGACTTTTAATTACACCACAGATAATCTGTTTGCTGCAGTATGAACAGCTATTACTTGTACATCTTATATATTCATTATATTTAAGAATAAAGAATCAGAGGAAACTTTAAGATTCAAAATAGGTCTACGAATGGAAAATAGAATGACCCTATTGAAAAGTTTATCATAATTGCGACACAGAATAAATGTGTACATTTTCATACTTAGTATATTGAATCTTAATAGATCAATGTATAAATATTTAATTTCAATAGGCCCAAACCTTTCATTTGCTTTACATCATTCACAAAATTAGTATACATGTTCGATCCTTAATGACAAACTTTAAAACATCAATTTATTGCCCTCATTTATACACCTATTTACCTGCTGCAGTGACTAAAGATATGTAATTTCTCAATTAAATTCAAACATTCCAGGACGCATTAAATGATATATATTCTAATGATGACTGGGATTTCAATTGCAAATTGGTATTCACCTAACTGCAATATCAAATACCTTTGATAATGAGGTAATCACTTATTAGTCAGCAGCATATTTGATCCAAGAGTTTGAGAAGATGATTTGAGCAACCTAACTAGAGACGTATATAAATAAAGGTACGTGCAATGAAATGATTGTAAACCAATCAACTACAGCTGAACACTATTGTGTTAGTATAAATGCTTGCATCAATGAGCTATGTTAGATGTCACTTCAAGTGCAATATTGAGATAAGTTATTCAGGTGTAATTAGAAAGATAAGATGTTTAAATCCTGTATTGAGATACGTCATTCAAGTTATTAATTACTTGGCTAATGTAGTATTAAAATTATTACATTTTTCGTGAAATATTCACAATTACAGGAAATCAAATACCTGTAAAACTGCAAAAAAAAAATTTAAAAAATCATGATTTTTTTTTAATTTATGGTATTAATTGATGTAAAATATTCCGTAAGAAAATCCAGTATTTATAGATATTATTAAAGAAATATTTTCAGAAAATTTTATTAGAAGGATAATATTTTTTTAAAAACTTTCACCTTCTTTTAATAACAAAAACTATAATATGTTTAAAATTGCTAACCTTGTTAAAATATTTCCGTTGTCGTAACAAAATTATCGTGTTCAAGAAATTATAAAATCAACCGTTTTCGTTGCCATCAGAATTATAAAAATATCTTTAAAAATCGTCTAGTTGCTGGAACTCCTATGATTCTTATTAAGAGTGCTGGTATTTACAATATTTGTACAAAAATACTTTTCTTCTTTTGAAATCTCATTTAATTTAACTTAATTTCCGAAATATAAGCTCATTTATACCATGCATCAAGGATTTTCAAATAATTTGAAGAAAAAATATTTTTTATGACAACACTTTTAATTTAAAAAATGTAAGCTTATATTGCAAATCACAACCTTTTCATAAAAATATTAAATTTATAAAAAAAATAATGACACAATGTATATCTTCAAGTTACATATCACATTTCCAATATAGTAAATATTGTTAAAATTAATTTGATAGCATAGTAATGTTGCATTAAAATAAAATAAAATTTCAAAGAAAAAATAATTTAAGAGTATTTATTAACTTAAACTTATTTTTCAAAAAAGCTCCATTTTTTAAACCACTTACATCCTTTTAAAGCAGAATTATTTTTACTTCAAGCTTTTTTTTTCATTTATCATAATATATTAAATCTAATCTAGTCTCAATGTATATATCATTTCTACTGTTAAGAAGAGAGAGATTTTAGCACTTGCACATTTTATATTTTGCATACATAAATCCTAAGCCTTAATGCCTACTCCATGCTCAGTTTTGCTACATACATAATGATAAACAGTATATTCAAAATGAAGGCTTTACATTTAAATAAAGAAAACTGCTTCAGTAATGAAAAACGTAGTATGGAGGGAAACTGAGCAATGCTTTAAAACCCATTTCCATACGTATTTCATTTATTATCGTAAATGAAATTCTAAATAAATTCTGCTATTTTAAAGATATAATTCTGCAATTTTCACATGAAGAGAAGAATGAGAAGAATAAAATTTAATTAATAAAGCAAGGATTAATACAGCGTGTCCGAAAAGGTCTGCAACATCTAGTATTTACAGATTCGGATAGAACTCATTGATCAAGACAGGTATTTTGATGTATAGCATGTAGGATCCGCAAATATAGTGTCACAATCTATTTATACGAAGTACGTTTATTACAAATCAGACAGTTTGTATTCTAAATTACGTTGCATACATACGACGATTGCACAATATGGTAGCTTCCATAGGTGACTATGGAAATTTGTGGCAACCAAGGAGAGGAAAAGTGCGTCTGCAAGCGAATATAATAATTAACACCGAGGAATATAAAGCTAGAAACAGGTTTGATGAGAATGAGTCTGGCGTTACTCGCTAAGAAATTACTGAGTAATCGTTGTGGTTCTGAAATGATTTATGCAAGATGGTGCTAGACTTCACCGTACTTATCGAAACTTCGATCTCTTAGCATAACATTTTCACGACAGACGGACCGAGTTGGATTTCATTACGAAAACAGGCAATGTATGGAGTTGCTACTTTACTTTACCCCGGATCTTAACTCGTGCGCTTTGTTTATGGGTATGTCTGAAAGGCACAGTGTATCTGGACGATTTAAGAGCAGAAATTGAAACCGGGTTCAAAGAAATCGAAATTGTTTTGCAGAAAACAATTTCCAATTTCGCTCTATCGTTTGTTCGAACGGTCAACATTTCGAAAATCTGTTACACTAAAAGAGCCGTCATCTCAATAAATACTGATTTTTACTACTTTTTTTTTTCTTCTCATTTCTTGAAGTTTTCATAACATAAGTTTTACACATTTATTAGGATATAATACTATATCCAGTGACCCCGCATGCTATATATCAAAATACTCATCTTGACGTGTTCTTTACAAATTTGTAAATGTTAGATGCATATCTTGCGGGGCACGCTGTAATTTGACCCATTTTTTATTAATGTCTGCTCTTAAATTTCATTTTCCTTATTTCTAATAAATTCTGATATAAATTCGAAGACTATTAATACCGAAGTTGCTCACATTTTGGCATCTAGGTAGAAATACTGAAAATCGTTTTATTTTATTTCTTTCGTTCATTTTATTTTGTACACATTCAAAATAAATTTAAAAATTATTTTTCCTTACTATCGTTTCGCCATATCAGGCAAAAATAGAAAAGCTAGACGTTTTCTATCGGAAATGAATTAATTATTTACTAAACCAATAAAATAGGAATTCGACAATATTTATTTAGAAATTTAAATCCATTGTTCAATAGAATAGATTGCATTGCCTTGACTAATTTCCATTTTCCTTCACAATAGAATCTCTTCTCCACTTTTACTTTATCCTCGACGTTGGGCATGATTTATGACATTTGCTAATGTAATTTATTGTGCGTAAACTAACAGAGAACATCTCATCATGATTTCGGAAAGTGATGAATTACGTTTATTAGGACATAAATCACACCTTTTCCCTATCAACAACAATGTCGCATCGCTCTCAAAATGTTTTTTGACTAAAATTGTCACATTTCAAGCTAGTATATTTTTTCTCAATACACTATTGTTTATTCTAAGTACTGAAAGATAAAATATTATAGTTTGTAGCATATTTCAATAGAAACTGTGATTAGTTTATTGACATATTGGAAGCAATCTATTATACAATTATTTTAACATAAATTCAGAATACACTGTGACATTTATTCGTAATATTTAGTAGAGTGATTCCAAGGTAAATGCTGTGAAATATTTTATAGAAAAATTAGAAATTTTTAAAATTGAAAAATATTTTATTATTGAAATAAAAATATGTACAGATTCATAAATATATTACTTTAGTTATCTCCAAATATTTTCATTTAATTACATGAAATATTAAATCTACTTTATTTATAATGTTATAGTTTGCAAATTTCGCATCTGGAACTCTTATTTCTGGTTTAATAAATTTAATCCTGTAATAATCTAGTAATCCCTAATTTAAATAAAGGGAAGTACGAATAAATATACAATATTTTGTGAAGAATAGTTTATTTTTTCTTTAATTTTATCAGACTTTTTATTTAAATATGTGTTTATAAAGTCTTGAATATATTAATAAGTAAAAATGTTTTTTTTTGTATCTGAGAAACTAAAAAAGCCTCCCCCTCCCTGCATATATATATATATATATATATATATATATATATATATATATATATATTCTGCTGCAATTTTTATTTTTATTCCTGCAATAAATAGCCTGGATAGTCAATTATTCAACTGATCCAAAGTCACGTTTAGTCACGGCGGCCTGTCATACATTTAACCTATCCTCATTTCTTACCAAAGAGAGTCAGTTTAAAATCTTGACATAACCTGTAATTTACGTATGAAAATACCAGCAAAATTGGTTTTCAAAACCACAAAAGAGCATGAAATGATTTTTAAAATTGTTTTATTAAGCTTATGTTCTTTGTTAAGTTTGTTTCTTTGCCGAGAATGATGATCTCGTTTAGTTTCAAATTATTGTATTTCAAATTATAATGTATTGAACATAAAACGATAACAATAATTCGCTGAACATTGAAAATTCATTTCATATCTTTCTAGTTTCGTTATAAAATTTCAGATTGTGAGAAAAATTTACATGCTTTTTATCAACACTGCTCTTGTTCATTTTATTATCTTTACGAAATTTATCTATTAGAATTAAGTAATTTTTCGCGTTATCTAACATTTAATTGCATATTTTTGTCCCTAAATTCAATTTATTTCTTTAATTTATTATTTCTTTCTTTTCATGTAAAATATGCTTGCCATAATAATATTAATTTGGTACTCAACGGTTAGAAAGTATCAAAGGTTAACTACTATAACGTTTAGTCTTATTTGGTGAATTTCCTCAAATATTAAACTTTTTTAGGGGGGATTTGTTGCTATATTTCGCAAAAATATTGAATCTGATTAATTAAAATAATGCTTTAGGTTTTATCAAAGACAGAAAAATACTATATAAGCAATGAAATTTTTTAAATTTTTTTGGCAACGATGAACAGAAATTTTATATAT
This sequence comes from Argiope aurantia, assembly GCA_026543865.1. Lineage (NCBI taxonomy): Eukaryota > Metazoa > Arthropoda > Arachnida > Araneae > Araneidae > Argiope > Argiope aurantia. The sequence continues at coordinate 41,985 of JAPMOR010055316.1, read as the reverse complement.
TAAATATGAAATAATTTTGAGTATTTATTGCAATTAGTTAAAAAAATAGAAGACAGTTTCATTACTTTTATTAAACTCTCAGTTTTGGGAACTTTTAATGGAGTTAAAATCATTTTTAAAATAATGTTTTCCAAATCGATCGAAAAGACAAATTAATTTTTAGATTTCCGTTAGTATTAATTCTTTTAATTTTTTAAAAAAATTTCTTCAAGATAAACACTTGAACCTTCTAAATTCTTCTTTTTTGTCAATCTATTAAGTGAAATTCTGTTCAAAACTTTAAAAACATAACTTCAACTTGAGCTTTCCAATCTTACAAATTCAATATTTCAATCCTCCATTCAGTAGTTTTATATCCAGGGACCTACATTGTAGACCAATAATATAATATGTAGAGCACTGCCCTTATTATTAGTAAAAGAAGTCTTTAGTTGGTAAATAGGTCTTATTTAGCTATTTAAGTTATTAAGGTGACAAAGATAAGTGTAAAACTAAAAAAAAAAAAATGATGACCCTAAATACAAAAAATATTCCGAGTATTCTATATTTAAAAAAACAAATAAAAATAACAACCAATATTTTGCATTTGTAGCTATTTAACTGAAAAATATCATGGGAGCATCTATAAAACTGTTTTTCATGTGATATTTGAAATGAAATGTTTAAAATGAACGATATAAAATCCAAAATGTGAGATTCAGTAAGAAGCAAACATTTGGGAAAGTTTGCATCTTGACTCCACCCAAACAAAATGGGATGATTTGAATTATCCTGGTAGTGTTTAATGATAAAATGGAATTTGTATTCAGGACCATCGACCCAGACAATTTTGGCCCATTGGCTGAAACTTTTATTCCATTCGCACACAAATAGCAAAAAATAACAATTTAACACTTATCAGCGTGATAAAATTGGTGAGAAAATTTATCCTTCTAACCTATTGTTTTGTTAAGTTATCAGGTCAGTAGTGGCATGGTGGAAAAGTGTCGGTTTCGGTATAATAGGCTCTTGGTTTCGAAATCCAGTTCCACCAGAGAACCGCCACATGGATGGGGCTAGTGCACTATAAACCTTTCCTGCCTAACGCTTTCCTGCAATTGCTGTGCGGGAATTTGGACAGAGATGCCAGCTCTTATTTCGTTCTCATCATCTAACCGCTACTTAAATTAGAAAGTTTGTCCCAAAGTAGCCGGCATGGATCTTTAAAACGGGATATTATTATAATTAACTTCTAAGATATGCTTTAAGGCAGTGGAAGACTCAGAGAGACAAATTCGCCTTTATAGGATTTCGTCCGAAATTTATTAACAATAATATTAGAGTTCAGTTAGCTTATTGAATTTTACTATATATCTTACAGCATATTTTAATAGTCGCGTTCAAATGCAGAATTGCATATATAATTCCGAAATGATTTGTTTTAAATGAAGAAATCTAAAACATAAATATTCACGTAAATCTCAAGTCAAATAAAAAAAATCCCGAGGTTTTTTTTAATTCATTACAGTTCCTTTTCTCTTATTTCAAATTCAAAAAGAAAATAAAAAAATAATCAACATTCTTCATCAGAGATAACAATTATTACAAATACATTTATACACATATTTACCACTGAAGTTATCCTAATACAAAGTGCACCTGACACATATGAAGAATTTGCATTTATTTAGGAAATGTGTAACTATCTAAGAATCAATGCATCTTTGTGTGTGTAGTACTGCCTTTAATACTCCCGAAATCCTGTAACATCTGTAGCTGAACTTGGAACTTGTCTCCCACAGATGTAAGCAGATAAGATTACCGTGCTTATGGTGGGTAAATGATTTCGAATGTATGTTACGTCAAATAAACTTCACGCAGCTACGATGCAGTTCTGGCAGTTTGAGCAATTCGCAAACATTCTCTAATACCTAATTGTTTAGCTTTTGTGACCTCATATGTTACAGTTAATAGAATAGGCTCCTTTGAGTTTCAAGTATTAGATAGATATCCGTATATATATCTTATAATTAAAATATTAATCAATGTGTCCTGAAATTTTGATTGCAGTACCTTTTCTCTAGCTTAGCAAAATAATGTTTTTTTTTATTTTCATTCGATGTTTGTTTAGTGATTTAAGCGTGCATTAAAGGCATTTTCTTTAAAATGCAATCCTATTGAAAAAAAACCCATTTTTTTAAGGTGTTTAACACCCTTTTTTAAAGTATCTGAGTACGTTGAAAAATTTATTCTTGTCGAAAATATCCATAATTTTTAACACAATTACTGTTTTATTATTTTTATTTATAAAAACTTTTTAATTTTATTTCTAAGTTCTTTCTGTAAAAAGTTAAATTCATTTGTTTATATGCCTTTCTTATAAGTTTCACTGCTATTATACATTTTTGAAATATTATTTTCCCAAATTCTAAATTTCAGTAAAAAATTTTTAGAAAATACTTCATTATTAACCTTTAGCGCTCGGAAAAGTACTTCGATGCATAATTATTCTTCTAATACAAGAACTAATACTTTTACATTGCTCTTGAAAATTAATTTACATAATTGTTATTCCCAAAAAATCAATCTTCATTTTCGAACCACTCTGTAAATTATTTTTAAAAATAAATTAATGAAAAAAAAAGATGTTCCATCTGTAATGGTACCTTAGAAGAAATATCCGAATGTAAAGTGTTAAAATCATATGCACATTATTTGTTCATTCTAATTATTTGAGTAATTCATTTCGATTCTAGAAATTTTTCAATAATTATTGACCGTTTTTTACCTATAGAATTAAAAAAAATTAGTAAAAAAGATTTTAGATCTGTTTAAATTATTCATAATGCAAATAAAAGTGAAAACTTAAGTTTATTTTTCAGTCGATTCCAGTGTTTAAAATCAGGATAAAGATATAGCTTTTTTTCTGCTTTCTTGAGCTAGGAAATATATTTCTTAATGATTTATGTAATATTCTATATAATCTGACGAAATTCTAAATTAAAAAGTTTTTGCTTTATATTAATATTTATCCAAAAAATAATTCTTCTGATTTTTGGAGCGCTTTTAGAATTTTAAATTATTTAATTTTGCTTCATGCATGCTTTTTACAATGAATTGATGCAAAAATTCATAAAGATAAGTATTTTGTCTTTATGAGTTTTGTATTTCATTTTTAAGTATAGGTATTTTTATTTATTAATCAGTCTGTTTTCATAGTAAAATATAAGAAATGGAAAGTAAGATTAAATATATAGTTGCATATTTCTATTATTTTAATACAAGTATTTGTATCATCATTTTGGTAAAGAAAATTTGCCCTTCTTATTTATATTTCTTAAAACAATTTTCTAAGAAATTATTTTTTTTTATTTTTTACTTATAATCCTTAAAATTATTTTTCATTTATCTATACTTAATACAATTTTCTGTAAACACCATATTAACTATATTTTTCAGAAAATTAATTTATTTTCTTTATTTATTGATTGCCTTGAAGCTATTAAAAATATTATTAAAATCCCTCAAAGAAAAAATAAGCTTTATAAACGCTGTAGATATTTAATTTATCGCCTATATAGTTCGATAGACATTTATATATCAATTTTTATATAACTTATTGAATTTTTAATACATAAAAATTAACTGTTACATTCGCAAATATACTTCAGTACTTTAGAGTTAAAAACGTTATATCTCATGCATGGAACAACGTAAACAATTGACTTCAACAAGTAAGTAAATTTCGCTTGAACAAGTGGCAAGTATCTACTGTTTATTTTAATTTTAATTTAAATGAATTTATCTTATTACACTAAATGACAAGATATATTTGAAAATGTGATATCACCTTTGCCGAAAAGCTTTTTTTTTAAAGTTTAATGATTGCTTAGTTTGGTTTAAAAAAAAATGTTTTTAAGACCTAAATAAAGACTCATTATGAATTGATGTAAAATTATTCAATAAAGTCAACTTTATTTGATGGTGAATGTCAAATTTGCTCTAATTTTATTTTGTGTGCATGTTATAATTTCTTTTAAATCGTAATATAATTTTTGACATAAATTTATGAAACCAGGCATTTATTACGCACACACAATTAAATAATAGTCGAAGCTTATTTTAACCTTTCTTATCTAACCTTTTGGGTCTTTTTTCGTATAAATAAATTTATCTAACCTAAATTTTCGAAATTGTACATTGGCCGCCTGTTAGTCTATACTTTCGCATGCATATAAACACAATAGTTCTTAAACGCAATGATTTAAAATAATGAAATTCAATAAGATGTTATGTAAACTACAATTCCCTATCGATTTTTTTTTTTTTTTTTTTTTTTGCCAATCGATCGACTAAAAGGCGTTAAAAATATATTCTCACAATGGATTAAGAAAAAAATGTTAGATTCATGTTAAAGATCTTTACTTTGTATCTTTCACTAATGTCATGCAAGATATTCGCACGTTTCTTCATTATTCACAATTTTATGCGTTGGGAAGAGATGAAAATTTATTGTAGAATATGCGATTAAGATTTGGGAAAACCATTATTGCTGGTTTCCATAGAATCAATGTAAAATAATATACAATTTATCCAATTCCTCAAACAAGCATTTAATTGCGTAATTTATTATCTATAAAGCATGTTTTTTTACAAGAAAGTTGTCTATAGGCATCTGCCTTTGGTGATGCTTCAAACTATTAAAAATGAGATATTATTGCGAAATGCATTTGTAACGCTTATAGAAACTACCTTGTTAGAGTGATATTTCTTAAATTGCGATATAATAAATTCCCATGGTTTCATCATCAGACTTATAACATTGGAAAGTTTTTAATCTGTTCAGCTATTATTTCTTTCTATCCTAATCAAATATCTTCCTCTACGTTTTACCGAAACAAAGAAAGCATTCCATAAGCTTTTGGCAGTTCTAACTTTATTTTCCTACTAGCTTATCGATGTCGTTGCTGTTAATTTTCAGTTTCATAATATTCATTAAATTTACAATCTCGTAGAATGTAGTCCTTGCAGGTGACCTCAAATTCCTCGGAGTCGCGTTCGACAACGCTATCCGGTCAAAGCTTCTTTTGTGTAGAAATTACTGTTATCTACATACAGACACTTAACACATAGTGATACTCGATATATTTGTTAATCATGCATGTGACATTAAAATATCCTCTCGTCCTTTATTTTCTCGTTAAGTGAATCTCTCCGTTTTTTTTATAATTTATTTTACCCATTATGGGAATCAATCTTTATGAGAGATGCTTAAGTGAATTATTACTAAGGATTTTTGGAATTTTATTCGTTTTTGTAAAACTGATAATGATATGTTTCTGCTTGTTTATCAATTACTAATTTTTGTGTTATTCAGGATTTCTTAATGATCCGAAGTACGCATGCGTGTTTTAATGCAATTAGTTTAATCCTCCAAAACTGAAAACTCCAGTTTATTATTTTTCAAAATCATTTTTATTTTTCATTTTATATAATGACCTTGTATTTATCTCAATAGCTCTCACTTTTTTTTTTTCTATTTAGATCATTTTCAACTGTTTTCTCCAACATTCATTACTTTCTAAGGATATTCTTCAGGGATGGATAATAATACTCAACCTTTCCGCTTCTTCATAATTTCGCCAATTATTTACAGCTCGCGTGGTTCATATGATTTTATGTAGTATCTACTGTTCGGAATATTTGGATAAATATTTATGAAAATACCCGAAACAGAAATGTAAGAAAATCAAGTAAAATAGAAATATTCATAGTAGTTATCTCATTTCTGAGCTACCAAGTAAATGCCAAGTTTCCTTCACTATAAAAGGGAGTGTTATTGATATTTTAGTGTAATAAATTTCTTTCGCAATCCTGTTGAGTGTGTGTGTGTGTATGTGTGCATCGAACTCGCTTACCACTTTCACCCCCTCAATTCATAAGCCAACATCTGAACATTCATTTTGATTTTAACTGCCTTTTTCAAATATTTCAGCTCGCAAAATTCAGATTTTTGGAGAAACATAGAAAATTATCCTTTTCTTTATAATCAATTCCTTTTTAAATAAAATTATTTATTTTTAAAATTATCTTCAATATTTTGATACGTTTTCGAAAATGGGACAAAGAAATAAATTATGCAAATATTTGCAACAATTTAGACCCGCTCTCTACATTCGAACGCCATTCCCAATCTTCAAAACGTCTTACATTTGTCAAAACAACGCATTCGGAGAGAATCAGACTATTGTTCGATGATTGAATTCAGCAATCTAGTCCACTCGGCGGGAAAGATTAAACGTGTAGAACAACAATAACCAGTGCGGCGGCCATTTGCAGAGAATTTCAGCATCCATCGATTCGATCCGAGGTAGAGAGATGGAAATTAATTCAACCAGATGTATTAGCCAATGGCGGCAGATAATTATTCTGTTGCCCAGAATCAACTGATAAATTAGTAAATCAATTAGATACAGACCGTAATTGTTTTCTGTGGTGAATGTTTGTATCTCAGAAAGGGGAGGATTTTAAAAAAAAAAATGGAATATATTCCGAAATTGCTGTATTGTGATTTTTCAATTATTTTTGTTAATTGGATTTAAAATGAATTTTATATAGTGATGTATACATTCTCTATTATATTACTGTAGCCAATGTATTTTTGATTATTTTTAATACAGTCTATTCGCTACGTCAGAGCAGAACGCCGTCTCATATCCACACCGTAACCATTCTGGTCACTGAACAGTTTGACAGGCATGTTACGGGAATTTATTAAATACTAAAATATTTCCAGTAGGAAAAATCAAAAATAACTACAATACAGAATTTACAAACATATAAGAAATGAAATCGTTTACGAAGATTTTCAACTTTGAAAAAGAAAGGAAATATTATTTGAAATAATAATATGCAGAAAGTTATTATGTATGAAAAAAAAAAACCTGAATTCTGCGTTCACTTTTTATTATGAATATCAGCTATGTCAGCGTGTCCATGACGCCTAATGGGTTAATGCATTCCATATGGGGGCAAGATTAAGCTATGCAAGACTCAAATCCAATGAAAGTTTGGAACACATAATTATTTTTTTATTTCGCTAAACTAAATATAATTTATTGCTTTTTATTTAATTTTAATAAAAACTAATATTAACAAACATAAGTTATGTCAATTTAAAATAACGACTTAATCCATAAATCAATTTGCGGATTATCCCCAAAACAATATCTTTAAGATAATTATATTTATTAATATTTTAAACAAATTGGTGAGAAGTTATAGAACAGTTTTAAAATAACTAAATAATATTAAAAAGTACACTAGGGCTGCTAATTGAAGAGATAATTGGTTAACTGCGAAATTTAGGACCATAACGAAGAACGAAAATTATGAGTTTAAGTTTCAAACAAGTCCTGAAATAATTTTTTTAGAAATTTAAAGGATTCTTCATTTTTATTTGAAGAGGTCGGAATACAATGTTCTTGAATACTAATTGGAGGTTACGAAATTGATTTTGATGCCTCTCCACACAAATCAAATCATCAAAAACATGCGGTGCTGTCGCTTTGGCTGCTACATATCACGAAATACTTAGTTTTGCTGGTTGGTGATTGGTATTGGAGGACAATGGTTGCTTTGTAGCTGAATTTAGATCCGAATTACAGTTTTAAGCAACCAGGTATTCAATTGGTATGGACGACTGAAAGCTTGATCGGAAGACATCGAAAAAACTTTCTTGCGTGTTTGAAAATTTGTATACGAATACATTTATAAAATTATTTCCTACCAACTTAAACCCAGATTTAAAAACACTTCCCAGTTTCTAACACCCTTGGGATGTAATAACGGTAACTTTGACTGTCTGCCCTAGAAATTCTTTGCGGTTCCAGCGTAATTTCCTAAACACTTTCTGAACTGTTAAAACTGCAGACTCAATTATCCATTCTCTTTTAGATTCCTATTTTCCTATTTTTAGCGAAAAATCTGCTCCAAATTTCTCAACTATGGTCCTGGCTTTTATATGTTACAGACAATGTATAAAGTCTGGCATTCTATAGAAGACCTAGATATTATATATAATGATTAAAACTGACCGGCAATGTATAAACGGTTCATATTTCGCACGATTCCTAGGCATTCTATAGAATGCCAAATGAGAAACCGAATGAAATACATCTCAGACAAATATGAAATAACCCGGCAAGGTATGAAATATATCTGGTTATGCTAGAAAAATGATGATGACCATTCTAGTTTTGTACACCCCTTGTTTCAAAACTGAAAATGCTATTGAAGGTAAAATAAATTTGAAAATCAATTGGAAATGCAAGCCAAAAAGATGAAAATAATTCCTACTGCTTCTTTGAGAGCTACTGTGCGAGTTCCTATTCACTATGTTCGCAAGGGGCAAGGGGAGTCGCTCAGTGTACTGGCTATTGTAATGGGTGTGGCAGAGGATGGTTTCATGGAACTTGGGAGTAATTTTAAAACAAGTATATGTGATATCACAATTAACTTTATGCCCTAAGAACTTTCTTAGAATTAAAGATATTCCTCATCACGAAATTCCTTTCCAGTCAGTTGCAATTGCTTAGTCTAAATGGAAGCGGCCATAGATTCATTAAATGTATGTGTAAAACAAAGTGCTAAAATAGGAAATGACTTTGCATGAAAAATGTAATGAGATGTCATTCAAGCCTGCCATGTTGCAACAAGAAAGTTAATTTCATTTCTTATATTTTATATGAAATTTTCGTTTCCCTTAATAACAAAGGCATGATTGTTTTTTGTACAACTATAATTTTTTCTTACGTATTTTGAATATTTTTTAATGGCACTCTCATTATGTTTTCCGAATAACATTTGTATTTTTGAGAAATTCACGTCACTTATTTAATAGTCTTATCAGTATCTTTATAATATTTTGCCTAAATCGAATTTGTCATTCTCTAGGATGCCTAGAGAAAGGACGTAACAATTCTCTTATTTCATACTTTGCCACCGACAACATCCCAGATTATATATAATGCCCAGGTATTCTATAGAATGCCGTAATTTCATACTTGGCTGGTAATCGATATTTGGAATAATCTTGAAAATCACATTCATATTTCTGCTTAATAAATCAAATTATCAATACGGAATCATATATATTTTGAAACCAATGTCTACCATGTCTATTTTTAATGTAAATATACCTATTTTAAAAACCCATGTCAATTTTTAATAGAAATATGACAATTTTTTAAAATCTTGTCTTTTTTTAAAACCATGGCTATTTTTAATAGAAATATGTCCATTTTAATGGAAATATATCTATTTTTTAAAATAATGGCTATTTTTGATAGAAATATGTAGATTTTAATAAAAATATGTCTATTTATTAAAATTATTTTTATTTAAAAAAATTTCAATATACTTTACTATAGCAAAAAAAAGGTTTACATAACATTCTATACATTTATATTTATACTCCCATTGGTAAAACAGAATATCAAAATATATTGCTAATAATATATAGCAATAGAAAAACACGAAAACTCAACTAACTATTCAAGTTGAGGCATTTAAAATAAAGATATATGAATATCATTTAAGAGAATGCGAGCATTTAAAAAAAACTTATTATACTTTCCAAATATTTAAGAATCTATTCAAACATACTTGTTTTTTCAGCCAATCTGTATAATTACATAAAAATGAATGGAAATCTGTTCACAAGAAGCATTTTCCAACAGTTTCTTAATGATTCAGAGCTGGAAGGTAAAATATTTTATTTTTTTAATGGAAACTTAACTTTCATAGCTAGAGGAATATTATATTTTTTGAGTCGAAGTCATTTACAGTAAAATTTTCAAGTCATATAAGTTGTTTTTTGCTATCTTTTGCTTATTAATCGACATTTAAGTGCTTTATTCGCATATTAAAGAAGCTACCTGCTGATGAAATGATGGAACTTTTTTGACAAAAAAAAAAGGAAATGCTTTCACCCCTCAGTGATTTCAATAAAAAATGAAATATATCGTCTTCCTTATTTCAGTAATGATGTACAGGTTCGCATAAATCATTTCCAAATGACAATTTAACATTTATTCGTTTAAAAACGTAATGCTTTATTTTTGAGAGTGATTAGATTATAAGCAATTAGTCATTCGAATAAAAAATAATCATTCATTTTTTTTATGATTTAAAACGACTTTCCTGATTTTGAACTGTTACTTCACTTTCAAAATAGATTGATTTCTAATTACAGGCTAAGACTAACGGTTCCAAACAAGTCCTTTAAGCTGCATACTTCTGAGTCATTAGGATAGTCATTAGCTGTTAATGGTCTTCGCAAACAAGTCCTTACTCTGTCTTATTATTTTTTCTAAGTCACAAATAGGAAGAATCTTCATGTGGAAGTTTGTTGCTGTATACATTTCGGGGAACTAGCTATAGTTTAATTCGAAACATTGTCAAATACGAATATAACGAAAGATGGAACTGGAATTATTCCCTATTTCTTAACGTCAATAAGCTTTGTGTAAAACTCAATATAATTGTAACGTTATTTTGTATTACCTCGTATATAAAATTACAATCATGAATTATTTTAACCGTTCAAAAATTCTAACGAGGTTTTGACGATTTCTCACATTGCATAGCTCTCTGAATCAAGGAAATAACTGTAAGGTATCCAAGGACAAAGATTAGAATTCGACAATTTGTTGTTCTTGATGTCTCAAAGCTCTCGAAGTACAAGAAAATCGTTTGTAAATTTATACATTTTTATCTTCCCATGAACATGACATCTAAACTAATGGAAATGATCGCCTTATGTCTTTCTTGCATATCCTCTAATAAAAATGTTAGCCTCTTTCTCCTTCACATAAATTGTGGCTCTTGGGTAAGGGATTGGCGAATAATGTCATGCATTACAAAATTGTAATGACATCATTTGGCGCGAATCAAGCATTTTCAATAAATTTATCAAGTGATTTTGGCGCATCATCTATATGGAGCCTAAATTTTTGATGTGATCTTCGGCGCTTTTTTTGGCGATTAATCCTTGACAGATAATATAAATTTATCACGAGATCTTTTTGGTGACAAATCCTTGAATCCCTTATAGTTAACGCATAAGTACACCAAAACTGAATTTTTCAAGCATTTTTTCCAACCTATTAAAAATAAAATCTGCCAGAAAAGTATATTTGTAGTCAAGCGATTCATAGATTTGTTTGAATATTTAAATTGTCACGTATAAAAGCAGGCCAATAATTGTCCAATTAGTTGATAGACATGGTTCAAAATTTGATGAGTATCTTAGATGCTAAACATATACACCACATTTTTTGTATCTAGCTTTTTATGTTTTGAATTTACCGTGTTCCCCCACAGTCGGACAACCGAACAGTAGAACTTCTTCAGAATGGATTGTGGCCAAAATAGATATATATTGTTTGATTAAGTCAGATGATATGACAGATATCCAAAAATACGGTGTACTGTCTGTATGCTAAATATACAACCAGGCAGACACATGTAAATACAAAAATGTGTTTTGGAATCAGGGAGATCATAAATAGAATTATTAAAATCTAGAATATGAATTTTACGACAATTTCATTATTTTCTCACTCTATACGTCATATCTGAGATATAGAAAATAATAAGTGATGGATAATATTTCACACAAGACGGCATCGGAAAATCTATTCACAGCAAACATTTCCAAATGCTTATGCACTTAACAATAATAATAATAAAAAATCGAGTTTGGTAGATAATATCGGGCAATAAAGAATGTTGGCCATTTTTAAATGATTTTGGAGAAAATCCCCAATTTGGAAATGGAGTTAGAACTAAAGAAATGCTTGCGCAGCAGTTTAAGGCAATATTATTTATTAGGATAAGAAAATGAAATTTTTACCTTCTCTATCAAGAATCTTCCGTCAAATAATTTTAGTTCTCGAAAGTTTCACGTTGTCGATAAAGGGTTCAATTACCGAAATTTTCGCCTTAATTATAAAATCCAATATTGCATTATTTGGAATTTTGTAGCTAAAACATTTTATTTGCATAATATAGACTCCAACTTTCAAGCAGGCAATGGCATTTAATAATCCAATAAGCATGTTCAAGGAAGCGAGTGGCCTCATAGCGCGTCTTGCTTTTGGGTGATTTGAAAGTCTAATAGTCAAATGATTGCAACTTCTCTTGAAATAACATAATTAAAGCTAACTCTAGAAATCCCCAGAAATTTTACGAATGCATAAAAATTATACTATTACAGCAATAGCATATTTATTTTCATACCATTAAATTTCAAAAGAAAATAACAACATTTTTTACAATTATTCACAAATATTAAAAGATTCCTAATGAGATCCAATTCTCATGAAAAAGATATAACGGGAATTTTTAAGGTATGTGACTATATTCTGCATATTTTTTTGAAAAATGATTATAAAATTATAAACATTTGCATTAAAACTCATTTGCATTAAAATCAAAATGCATTAAAACTCATATGAACACAAAAATATCATATTTGAAAGTTATATCTTAAAAAATTGGGAGAAATATGAATTTTCTTTGGTCCAAAAATATGTATAAAGGTAAAAATAAATTGTATAAAAACTATGTTTCAAATTATTTGTTCACAGTCTAGAAGATGACAAATGTATTATTTTGTTCAAGATCAGAGAAATGAACTATATATTTAAACAATCCTTAAATAAATTGACTCATAAATAACAAAAAGACGTAAACTTTTTTTCTTTTATGAAAAATGAATCAACTCTAATAATTTTCTCTGTGAACAACATACTTATTCTAAAGTTCAGTAACTGCGGAACATATTAATAAATTATTACACCGAATTTCAAAATGTAATAGCTAATTGTTAATTCGTAGAATTTCCTTAAGAAATTTTGATCAAGATTTGAAATTTTAGAAAATGGCATTCTAGGATGTAGAATATCATTAAAACATACATTGCACAAATATACAAATCAATAAAACTTTCCAAATTTTGAACATAAAAACGAAATTTAATTTTTTTATAACTAAAATTGTTCAGAAAAAAAAATATTGAATAAAATGTTTCCAAATTTACCCCAATAGTCGACTTTTAAAATTAATTACTTATATTCCATGAGTGAAGATTTTTTAATTAAAAAATACACATTTGTTCTACATGAATTAAATCTTGTAAATAAATCATTTGTAATTTAATATTCTGACAAGAACATTATTGGTAGCAAATTATGTAAAAATTTAAAATTTGGCTTTTAATTAAAAAAATAGTTTTAAGAACGATACATTCTAGAACCTCAATCTTACTTGTAAGCATATTTTTATCTATAATATATTACCAAAGAATTTCTTATATAAAATCTTTTATTTTTCCCTTCCTCCAGAAATAACTTCTTTTTTTTAAAGTGAACTTCTTAGAATTTGTAATTAATAAAAATGCTTCTTAGATAAATAGTTAAAATTATTTTTATAAAACTATAAAAATGAAGAAAAAGATTTAATTAAGCATGCAGATACAAAAATGTAAAAATGAAATGGAATATTCCTTTTTACTATTATGTAACTAGACCTAATTAGTTCTACAGAACATGTACGTCAGATTTAAAAGAAATGTAAAGAGAAAATCTTAGTTAGAGGGAAAAAAATCAAAGAAATTCTTATATAAAACGACTTTTATTATTTTGAAGAAATATTTTTTTGTTTCCTTCGAATGAATAATCTCATATTTATTGTGACAGAATACGGTTAATTAAATGTCTTTTTTTGCAATTTTATCCATATTTTTTATGTAGAATGTGCATCAGATGTTAAATCTTCTCATGATTTTTTTGCACATGAGGTGCTGATAATTCTGATAAACTTGTTGTATTATAACTTTCTATATCAAAGATTAAAAATTTCAAAAAATATATATAAGAAGAAAGTTATAATGAGCTCACAATTTAAAAATCATTAATACTTTATTTTTATCTTAGAATTCAAATAATTAAAGAAATTCAGTTACACGCTTTCAGACAACAGCAAGTAAAAGAGTGAAAAAAAAATATGTAGACATTATTGAGTTGAATATATTTCAATGAATCAACTACAAAATTACTTTGTTTGCTGAATTCTATAAAAATGCTAAATGACAAAGCTCGCAACTATTGTACACCAATGCCAATCAAGGTGTAATACCATGAGTGGAAGTTTTCGGGAAACCACTCGGCCTTCTTTGATTATATATATATATATATATATATAGTCAAAGAAGGCCGAGTATGTATATATATATATATATATTTACATA
>JAPMOR010055316.1:6875-27592 GCA_026543865.1 Argiope aurantia | reverse complement strand
TATATATAAAGATTATCTTTGCTGAATTTTATGGCAAATCATTACATTTTTGCGGCTTTATTTTAACTTGATTTCATGAATTACTATTTTTGTCCGATGCTAATTTTATTTTATGTTTCCCTTTTAATTATTGCCTCCTTTCAACCTTTTCACTCTTTTTTTCTTTTATGTCATACAAATAAAAATGGCATTTAAAATAACATTAATTCCATTCAGTTTCCTGTTGTTATGTAATTCATTTTCGCCTAGCATATTTCGTACCCGTTTACTTGATAACGGATACTATAAAGTACATTTAAATTTCTTGTGTTTTCATACTATTTTAAAAAACAAGATTCATTGTAAGCACAAGTAACTGTTCTGTTTATAATGTGTAATTTTCTGTCTAAGTCTTTATACATTCAAACTGATCGAAAGAAAAAAAGATAATAGTTTAAAGACTTACACAATCCTAAATGCTTCACTACTGTAAAATTCTGAAGCTGCCGCTTTACTGTAAAAATCCAAAATTTCTAATTTTTTATAAGCATATATCATTATAAAATTAGCTGAAATCTTAAAATAAACCTAATTTTTTTTTTAAATTTTAATCCAGAACAGTGATAAAAAATGTATGAAAAAATATTCATAAAAAGAATTAAAACAATTAAGTTTAATTTTGACAATGAAATTTTGTATTTTAAAATTTGCTTAAAATATCTTTTTAAAAATAAAAAAAAAATCATTATACTACAAAAAACGGCATATTTAAAAAGATTATATCTTTAAAGTTAAGATGATGTTAAAATATTTGGGGGGGGGAGTAAAATACTCAGAAGCTATGGTAATATAACATCAACATTTTGCTGCACTTTTAATTAAATTAAACTTTGTAAAAATTCTCCCAATCTCAAATTCTTCTCCTTCAAATTATATATGTTTCAAGATCTAGTTCAAACAGTCTGCTCTGTTGAGTAATATAACCCAAAAATAACTCTTATTAATCTTTATTATAATTAATTATAATTTTGGTGCAGCATAGAATGACATGACAACTTATGACTTGTTTCAACAAATCATAAAATTTCAACAAGTAGCTAACATTTGAAAACGCCATTAGAAAAAAAGGCTTGCGCTTTAATTAGCCTGAACTCGCCATTTTACGAAGAATTTCTAATATCTTCATATAATTTAATAGATAATTATCTTTTAAGCTAAATAACAAAATGTAAAGTGATTCCTTCGTACCAATTCATAATTTGTATTGCACTTAAAATTTAAAAAAAAAATATTTCAATTAACTATATGTAATGAAACAGTTAAATATTGCAGGCAGTTACCAAATTTCAATTATATATGGTACAGATTAGTTATTTTATTCGAATATGTAAAATATTGGCTTGGCTATTTAACAAAAAGCACACTTTAATAAAGCATTTGTGTCCATTTCAATCATTTTCACTGTTCAAAATATGAAAGTTCTATAAATGTACAAATTCCACAAAGTCCTCTAATGAAAGCCTTCTATTTCTTTTTGTTGCCAAAATTTTAAATTCTTGGCAAAAATTTTAAAGATTTGAGATTTTTTTTTCAAAATGTTATGACAAATTAATTTTAAATTTCTTAAAATGAATACCATCGAAATTCCTAAGAATTAACCTTTATCAAGTTTTCATACATACAAAATTTCTGTCCATATGCAATACAAATACTTTTAATCAGTCAAAAATAAACAAAATAAATACAATTCTATGCAAGAAAATCAATATGGTTAGATGTTATCTGATAAAATGTACGATTATATATTGTCGGTATGTAAATATTTATGAAGCTACTCAGATCTAACTGAGTAAAACTATATATTCCGAAATCTGTTCTATTTTCAAAATATTTAACGATGCAGATTAAAAATAAGAGTTTCTGTTTTCATCCTGAACGACGATGTAATCACTTTTCTCCATTAACTGAACTTAATTATGTGGATGTGTTTCAATTTCTTACAATATTCAAAATGAAAATGTTTGATGAAGATTTTTTTCATTTGATATGTTTACTTTAAGGAAATTAGTTCCTTGCTAAATAAACTCGGTGAAAGAATTTTTTTTCATTTATTGCTAAAATAATATTTATTATATGTTAATAATCTTTTTTTTGTTGTTGGGAATTTCTTTTATCTTTCAGTCAAAATTCAGTGGTCTAGTCAAAATTCAGTGGTCTAGTCAAAATAACACTCAGACATGTCTGGAACATTAATTGAAACTAAATGGGACTTCTCTCTGAAAGTTTTGTATATAGAGAAAAAAGTTATTTATGTGTAGAAACAGCTGAATGGTCATATGTTGAGTGTGCGCCATTAAATGTTAAATCCCATTCATATATAAAAATATTACTATATGGTAATATGTGAATGCTTATTCCTTTAACTGCTGATTATAATTATTATTCTTTGAAATATTTACTTACTATAAATTATTATCAAAGAAAACCAACAGTATAGTTAAGAAAATTTGATTAAAATCATTTGCACTCGCTTGCAAAACTCAAATTTGAGAAACATTTCCGGAAAGAATTTTTAAATGCAAGCTTTCTCTTTTTTCTTCACGATTAAGCAAAATTTTCATTTTTATCAACTTTTTACATTCATAAATTAAATGTATGAGCATATGAACCGATACAATTAGCAAGACGGAAAACAGTGAAACGAGTGAAAAATTCCAGCGCATACATATATATTCAAAAAGTCATATTATGGAAATCTAGCAGAAATTACATTTTATTTGTTTAATTTTTTTCGCAAATTATCTGATCTAAATTTTTATTTTAAAAAAAATTACAAAAACTCTTCCCGAAGTGCGCGTTCCTAATCTCCAAAATTATATATTTGCCAACTTTATTATATTAGGTCAAATGGTCTCGCATTTAGAGTGCTAACACACATATATACCTTTCTTCATCATTAATAAAGAAATTGATAGAATAAAGAATAAGTAATTAATAAAGAAATTGTATCGAACAAGAGAAATATTGCTGCTCCTCATAATAAAATAGAAGAATGGGCTGGAATATAAAGAATTAAAGAATACTAAACCAATTTTAGATATTAAGAAATCGATAATGTCTTAAATTCATGGTTAATTTAATGTATATGCGAAAGTAACACAAATTCTTATACTTTTTAGTAATACATCAGTGTTATTATCAAACCATTCTTGAACAAACTGATATCATAGAAATCTTAACATTTTTAATGAGAAACGGTAATCTATTTAATCCAACAAATTCTATTAAGCGTAAATAATGAATGTAGATATAATCTCTTTCATTACTATAATTTACTATATTAAGATCCGTATCATAAATGAAACAATCATTAATGATTGCAAAATTCCACATTAGCAGCGCCGTTATACGAATATGTTGTAATCGTACCGAATGTGTCGGGTGGCAATTCTCTTGTGCTAACACAGCAATAATTTATTTAATATCATAGATAAGAACATTATATATCATCATTATAAATATGTACTGAGTTTATATTATTAATTTCAATAATTGTTTCAGCAAATGTATTACAAGCTGTAATTATATTTTTGAATTATCGACATGTTCCAGATGGGAAGTTAAAAGTTTAAGATGCTATTGCATTGTAAATCAAAATATGCAATTGGCAAAGACATTTCGGTAATTTTGCAAGGGAAATATCCATTCGTTCAACATTTATCAGAATTTTCAATATTATAACGATATTGCAGAACTGAACATCTTCATTAAATGTTATTTTAATCCAGGGAATGGAATAGTTTCAGAGCAGCTATTTGGAAAATCACAAATTGGGAATCTCTTTGTTGTAAACCTCCAAGCATGACATTTTATGAAAGCGATATTAATATTACTACTGCAAAGTACTTTGGGATTTTTTTAAAATTATATGCCCTGAAATTTTTATGGAGCTATTAAAAGTATTTGAGAGATCTTGATTCGGTAATCGTATAAGCTTTCAATTTCTTCTATACAAATTTATCCTTTGTCATTTATTTCAGTCATTCAATGATACTAAATGAAATAAACATAAATTACAATAAAATTTATTGATAACTAGCCGCCTTTGGCGACCAGCCGGTTCGCCGGTATTACCGCTCTCTAAAATTTTCAATTAAATATTTTAAGTAACTAGTCTCTTAAAGGATTCTCAAACAAAACAATTTTAATATTCAAATTTTGATAGTCATACCAAACTTATACTGTTTAGATCGTTTCGTTCAATTTGCTATATATATATTGCTAATTTGTTGTCATTTCCGGCAAAACTTCAACTTTAATTTAAAATGTAAATGATGAAATTGCAATTAATATTATTTTTTAATAAAACCAAGCATTTTATTTCATTTATCATCTTTATTGTTATTTATTAATTATTATTATCATTGAATGTGAGTATTGCAAACAGAATCGCTCGGTATTTAAGTCTTATGTTAACTAAAAAATATTTTTCATAATTTATGTAATATCTCAAACAATAATTCAACAAAAATTTCTGAGTTTCAGCATAAAATCCAGTTTTTAATTTTGCTTTCAAAAGGATTGAAATGAAATCAATAATAATATTTTGTTCCGACCTATAAATATATTTCAAAAATTATGAAATCTGAATTTAATGCAGTAAGGTATCATATTCTGAGAAATATTCTGGACACACCAAATTTTAAATAAATGAATGAATGTTTCTATTTTCCACGATCAACTAAGACTTATTTATGAGGTTTTAAATGTTAAAAGTTTAGAAAAACTCAACATTTTCATAATCTTGGGCCAATTAATCTTGAGAAACCTGCGCGCTGATTGGCGTATTTTCTTTGAAGCGATCGATGGAAAATCTAAAATTATCCTTTTTTTATTGAATAGTGATATTCAAATTTTCCTAAATCAGTCAGTTTAAGTGATTGGAAATTAACTCTTAAAAGTCAATGATTTAGTTGATTGGAAATTAACTCCATGACCACCATAAAATCTGTGCTTTCTCTTGTGGTGTATGCATTCTCCTTAATATCCGCTCGAATAAAACATCACATTAACGTACTACATAGAACAAACACATCAAAAGTAAACATAACATTTCAATATTTGCCAAAAACAAAAGAGAGAAAAATGCAATTAATAAGAAGACGATATTTAGAAAAGTACAGATATTTAGACTGGATAATGAAATTATCTGAAATTAACCACACGCGCAGACGATATTTACAAAAGTAAAAATATTCAAACCTGAAAAGGAAAATATATGAATTCTTGCATCAATAAATGCCATAAGTTTGTTTATATCTTCATTATTTTATGAGTCATTAAGCATCAAAATGGGTCCGGGACTAAATAAACACTCTGTATAGAGAGTGTAAAATATCATAAAATAATTTTTCTTGAATTTATTTTTTAGAAAAAATAAAATTTTATATTTGTTTCATTTTCTACAAACACGTGCCGAAAATTATATTTTTGCAGATTTCATTTCCAAAAAGATTTAATTTATTTTTAATTGGAGCTTTAATTAATGTGGTGGCAACACTTTGAAAAAAGCTAATTTTTTACCATGAATGCGAAACGTGCTTAATTTCAATTTTTATTTTTTACGAAAAAAATTATTGAAAAACATAGTTAAAATATTTATTTAAAAATTCATTAAAAATAGATATTTAATTTTAAGATTAAATTATTAGCATCATTTAAAAGATAAATTTTTGATCTTTAACTTCATGTAAATCTTTTTTGTGCGGTAATATTTTCGGAAGTTATAGAAGAAACACGTCAAAATTTCGCTTAATTTTTAAATAAATAAAATTCTATTTAAAAATTCGAAAAAATAACCCTCAGGTGCACATTCCCGGCTTGCAAGGTATATACGTGCCAAATTTGGTAGCTGTAGGTTGAATGGTCTGGTCTGTAGAGCGCCAACATACACACACACACACACACACACACACACACACACATTGAGCTTTATTATAAGTATAGATTATTATTAAAAAATAGTTGAATGTGACATTATTAATAAAGATTTTCAATAAAGTTTATATTAATAATAATTTCAATTTTATTCAAATTCCTTTAACAGTATTTTATAGGTACGAAGTTATTTAAAAAAAATAACAAACTTAAGTTATTTCTTTTTAAAACTGTGAGCACAAAAGTGTGCATTTAATTTCCGTGGTGTTGTCCGATATTTTTCCCTGCAATATAATTTTGTGAAGATATCGCAACAAAGTCGTTCGACAATTTTTGCTAAAATGAAATAGAGAGGCATTTAAATCATAGAATAGAGGAATATTTATCAGTTATTATTATATTTTCAAAATTCTGGTAAAAGCGGCTCTGTTGTTTTTTTACGAAAAATTAGCGAAGTTTCAGGAAAAGTAATTTTGTCTACTAAAATGCACAAATTGTGAATCCGTTTTTGCATTGCAGTATACAGTTCGTTATAAAGCCGACAAAGAGTTGCCACGTTATACCATTTGTGCCGGATTCACAAATGGTATAGGAATTTTTTTTTAAAATTACATGTGAAAAAGGAAGTACTTATCTCCTTCGCATGCCAAGTGAAAATTTTGGGCATGTCCAAACATTGTAACTATTGGAAAGTATATTTTGAATGCGTAACCAGAATTGCATAACCAAATAAGGGCTTAAGAATTTCGCAATGAACGGCGCTGCATCTGCTTAAAATTTATGGATGCAACTTTTCAAGATCGAATTGTTGCAATATTAAGTTTAATAACCAATGAACAGTCATTTTACGTGCGGAAAGAAATGGGCTTTTGACTTATAGTTTGGCACATAAAAATATAACTCCTTTTGAATGCATACAATAAAGCTTCGAACTTCCTTTGTCTATTGATATACCGTATGGATCTCTATTTAGTGTTGTTCAATAGATATTATTGGGATAATCAAACTATCATCACATTTAACTTTCACATCTCCGTAGATTGTTCTTATGAATTTCGCCACTTTGCATGGCAATGCATACTTCTATGAGGCAGCAGTTGTTGACTGTGTCTGAAAAAAACTTGTATTTTTGGTAGATTCCGATAGGGAGACTGCCTATTGCAATGGTTCTCATGACAAGACTTCGAGAATATATATATATATATATATATAATGATATTTTAAACTTAATTTCAATTTAATTAATTTGCAAAATTTTATCTTAATTTAGCCCATAGTAAATTCATTCTAAAATTATTCTCTTATTTCTTGATCCAATTCCACTGTCTCTACTTAATTAATTCAAGAGAAGCTATGTAAAATTGCTGAATCGGCTAAAAGCCTAACTTTTCTACACTCCACGTGAAGTGACAAAATACCGCTGACGAGAAAAATTCTTTTTTTTTTAAACCTCCCTGTCTTTCCCTTACTTGTGATTGACATGCGTCAGAATCCATATCTCATGTTATATAAGACGAGGGATAATTAATTTCGTTCTTCTTCCCCACTTCTGCTTTTATGTCGCGTTGTGGCGGACGTGCCCTGTCCGATCCTTCTTGTAAATAATCTTGCGTGCTTCTCCTATAAGAATTAAAACGACGACACGGAATCAAAAGTCTCTTCACTGTCTTCAAACTGCATTAAACTCTAATTTCAATTCTAATTCATTCAACTGAAACATTGTAAAAATTGCATCAGCTGTTCCCACGTGCCGTGTGAAGGCATAGAGAATCGCTGTTGCAAACAGATTCTTCTAAAGAGTCCCTCTGTTTCTCTTTTCAAGGTCGACACGTGTAAGAAATTCCAATTAGAAACGGCACGTGTCAGAAATCTCACGTTATATAAGACCAGGTATAGAATGTTCATCAGCTTTCCATCATTTTGCTGTTCGCTATGTGTTGTGTGTGCTTCTTGCTCCTACTGATGGATTATAGAGAATTTAAAAATCCAAAGTGTCTTATATATATATATATATATATATATATATATAACTTAGCTTGGAATATGCTGATTATCAAAGAGAGGGAAAATGATGGAGGTGGAAAATTTCTTTTCGTTATAATATTCATTCTATTGAAGACAGAGAGATAAGTTTGACTAGCCAAATTAGCATCTCATTAAGACGAACACCTTTTGCATTTAAAGCTTTCGAAAACTGCAATATCTTAGAAGTTAGGGCTTGAAAAGTGATTTTCAAGTCGAACATTAATCTTTTTCTAACATCAACAATTTTGGCTCCCAGATAGTACAGAGAAGATGTAAAAGAATCTATCTTTGCCTTCCAAATTCCCAAAATGATTTTTTTTATGTTCTTTTCACTAAATCCATGTCAGCTAATATAAAGGATTTGAACTTACTTGCAAAGATTTTTATTAATTGACACTCCACATAATATTTCTCCATGAATAACTAAGAGAAATAATTATTCTGAATCTGCATGATCTCTTTGAATTATTTTAAATCTGCGTGATATTTTGAAATTATTTTAAAATTGTGTGGTCTTTTTGAATAATCATGTACGTGTGTCTTCTTATTAATCCAAAACCCTGAAGGAATCCATCAAATGAAATCATTAGATGAAAAAGCAATTTAATTAATTTACATTTCTATAAAGCTTAATCTACTTATTATAAATCAGTCTTCAACTTAAGAAGGGGGAATCTTTTTTATTCGGTTGCAGCATGAAACCAAGATTAGATTGAATTTTTAAACAATTTAGAAAAATTCTACAAACTATCTTTATTTTAAGAAACATTTGAGAAATAGAACTAAAAGCCCTTGAAGCAAAATGTATCCATGAATGATTAATCCGTATAAAAGAAAATACTTTAATCTTATTTGAAAGCTTGCTTTTCTAGTTAACAGAGCGAAGGCTCAAGGCATTATATGCCGGTAGAACGCCTTATTTTTACCCACTCCTTGCTCTTCTTATACTTGTACGTGAGTTTTGGCCATTTTCGTATGTAACTTTTCCTGCTTATGGCAAACATTTTCTAAGACGCGTGCACTTAACCTCAAGTTCAGAAAAAAAATCTACCGTATTCTATTTTTTTTAATGCTCTGCCATTTTGATTTCTTTTAAAAACATCAATCCACCGCGAGCAAAAACGAACAAAATGCAAAACAAATGCAAATATTCTACCATTCCTTCCCTTCAGGAGGTATGCTTAGGTTTAGTCGTTTGAAAAGGGAAGAGAAAAAGAAAATGAAAAAGGAAGGAAAAAAAGAGCATAAATAAAAGAAGGGGAGGAATGTAGTGAAAAACCTCAACACGAGGCACCAGAGGCAGTTCGGCGCATGGGACAAAAACCTTGCAATGAAATGTGTTGATTTAATTTCGGAAGAGTTTGGGCAAAGTCGAATGAAAATGTTTAGATTTCTTTTATTCCTTTTGTATGACGTTTATGCGGTGCTCCTTCCTGAACAGTTTCTTGAGATCAAAGTTGGGCAACTGTAAGTAGAAAAGAACACCAATGTCCTCCCATTCTTATAAGACAATTTTCACTATTTCGTAAAGCGTTAAATTGATTTTGTCAATTCCAATGGGGGATGTGCAGGAATGCTACTTCGAACTTTAGGAATATTTAAAGAACCTAGAAGAGTGGCTCTTTCTTTGACTTCAATCGGCATACAAAGTTTTATCTATATTGGTTATATTCAAGCACGATTTAAAAGGAACTTTTCTAATATGATTTAATGCAATGTAATGATAAAATCCAAGTATTTTATTTTCAGTTTATTGTACAAAAAATAAATTGCACTGAGATTTAGGTCAAAGTTTAAAAAAAATTGTCTTGATTCCGAACTTGAAAACAATATTTCCCATTTTACTGTAGCTGATACTTCTCTCCGTTTTTTTCGTGGAATCTTGAATGAAAATTTTTATAAATACGCATTATTTAAATCTTTAAAACAATTTTAAAATGTAAATTTCCTTTACATTTTTTTCCAAAATTTTCATTTGAAATTGAATATTATCATATATAAGAATTAAAATAAATAAAACGTGTTCCAGAAAACTTATATATTCCACAAGTCTGAAAGATGTCTTATTCATTCCTCGGGATATTTATTAATAACTTATTTTACTGTCTGAGATCCAAATTCAAATGTTTGTACATGATTATAATTCCAGTGAAAAGTAATCACATTAAATGCCAATTAAAAATTTACAAACCATAATATCAAAAGAAGATTTCATTTGAAATGGAATATTATCATATTTAAGAATAGAAATAGATAAAACGTGTTCCAGAAAATTTACACATACCATAAACCGAAAAAATGTCTTATTCATTCTTCGGGATATTTTAAAAGACTTTTTTTAACTGAATGAGATGTACATTCAAATGTTTATGTACTATTATAATTTCAGTGAAAAGTTATTACATTAAATGCCAATAAAAGTTTACAAACCATAATATTAAAAGAAAAAAAACTAATCTTTATTCGGCTAGAACTGAAGATAGATGAAAATTCTGTCGGCTGGATATGTTTGTGAAATAAAATTTTAATTAATCAGTTTTGAATATAAGGTTTATAAAAATTATTAATGCAATTTGCTCTTTTCTTTGAGATTCTGAGGAACACTTAAAATAAATGGATATAATCCCCCTCATTCCCAATAAAAATATTCTAAATTTAAAAAGTTTTAATTATTCCTTTCAAATGCGTTTTATTTACTCTTATAAAAAATAAATAAATGGTAGCAGTAAATAATATTTTATACTAAGGTACAGTCCTTGTAAATATATCTCCAGAAGGAGAAACTCCTATTATTACAACATCCGAAACAAGCAGCATCTTCAAATTAAAGTCTTAGTAATGGATTAAAAACTAATAAATAAATATTTGCAGAAACAGAAAAAACGGTGTCTAAATGATAATGATAAGTATTGTTGAAGATTAGATTAATATAATCATAATTTTTAGAAAGAAAAATATATAAATAGGATTTGAAAAATGTTTAAAACTTAATTATTTAAAATTCAAAATACTCTTTACGCTTTTTGGTGCACGCATCATAGATAGTGTTTGTGTGAATTTGGCTTTAAATAATTTTTCTAACTATTTTTCCCACTTTAGTAATATCGTGTACTTATTTCTGCATTATATTTCTCGTACTTCTTTTCGAATCTTGTTATTTAGAATGAATGCTCTTTTATATAAATGATTTATAAAAGAATTATTTTTTATCATTGATACTATTTGTTTCTTATTATTAAACAATAAATTCTGCATGCATTTGGTTGTATATATTTATTCTTTTTTTTTTCACTTTATTAATACTGTGTACTTATTTCTGTTTTGTATTTTTCGAACTTTTTTTTCGATGCTTCTGACTTGGAATTTATACTTTTCTTATATAAATGATTTAGGAAATAATATATACATTTTTGACTTTTTTAACTATTATTTTTCACTTGTTCACTTGATATTTCTGTAGACAATATAGTAATATCTATGTATACGTTATTTGCAGTATTTTCATTTCTGGCTGTAATAATTTTGCAGCATTTTCATTTTGATATGTTCATTAGATTTTCACACATGCCGCATCTTTCACCTTTCATTTTGTCCACACTAATTTCTATATACTTGTGTTATACTTATTAATACAAAAAAATTCTAATAAACTTTCTCATAAAAAATAAACCTTCAAGTAATCTTTTTCCTATAGTAATATTTCTGTCATGTCTACTCACGCGTAAACCATCGTATCAAGCCAAGTACATGAATCAGGAATTCAAAAAAGTCAACAAAAGTATGAAGGCATTTTTACTCAGTTAACCTCCACAGATATTAAATACGCATTAACAATGGCGATCAGACAAGTACCGAACTTTTGTATATGTATCGACAAATAACATTTTGCTCAGAGGCACTGCATTTTTAGATAAAGTTTAATTCGTTAGTACAGAACTGCGATCAGTGTAGTACTCATTCTAAACAATATTAAACCACTTATCAATTATACAGCAATACTAAAATTTTGTTTTAATTCTCATCCCTCTATATTTTTAAACGAAATGACAACAATTCATTAGTTCCTAAATTTTATATTCGACAGACATATTCAGAAATTATTTTGATATAACTATTTATAACATTACAATGGTACAGATTTGTACCATATACAAAGTACTGTATTGCAATCAGTGTAGTACTCATTCTAAAAATAATAATAAACAATTTATCAGTTATATAGCATTGCTGAATATATATATTTTTTAAAATGTATTGAGACATTATTATTCAATGAAACATCATTCATTCAAAGCATACAATAAATAAAGAATACTTTTATCCTACTTCTAGAATAAAATAATACAAATAATGTAGCAAAAAACATGTATTTTGCATCCTGTTCACAGATAATATTTAGCCAGTCACTTTCAGAAAACAAATAACAAAATTTCATCAAAAGTACTATTTAGTATTAAATAAATGATTTGTTTTGTTTAAGAGAAAGGGAATAAAGTTTTAATCTTTTCAAAATCTCTTGGGTGATTCTTTTCTTATTAATAATCCGGCAACATCACAACTTCCCAAAAGTAGCCAAATAAAATAAACCGAATTGTGTTTGGCAAATCATAATGAAAACTTTTAAATTTAATCCTTAGATACTATTGAATGAAAACAACCATCCCTCAGCTGACATTATAATGGAAGAAAGCAGCGCTAAAGAATTTTGCTACATTCTAACATTTATCAAATCTTTAAGGGGTTGGATTTGATTCGCTTTCCTTACTTTTTTCTTAAGGAATAAATCACGTTTTTAGTTTACAACTCACAGAAAAAAATATATATATAAATAGAATTTCACTCAGGAATGTTTATACTTTGAATTCTTTCGAATCATTTCTAACATGGATGCGAAATTCTGGTAATAAATATACATCGCCTTCGCTGAAAGGAGAAACTAGGGACGAAGCAATCAATTTCAAATCCCACTTCAGTGTTTTCGAAAATTCCAACTTAAGATTATAGTGAAATGATAGCTAGACAACGTAATATTTCACAATCTTCCGAATGACTTAAGTACCGGTTATAAAAATTTCATTGCAAACTTCAAGGAATTTTTGTAAATGATACATTATCTGTCAAACAGTGCTGCAATAAACATCTAAAAATTTTATAGGCATTCTACTGAACTATCCTTTTTCTCTTCTACTCTTATATATTATTTCCGGCTCATATTTAAAATTATTATTCAATTTTGTGAAATATATATTTAGATATTTCTATGTGTGATAATTGTTCACTAATAAAATACAGAAGTTTATTTTTTTATTATTTTTTTTAAATCATGTGAAAACATGATGTTGTTTTGGCTTGAGGTTTTTAAAGCCATAAAATGCACGGGCAGAAAATTGGCGATTTATCACTTTTAGGGCATCAACTTTTCGCTTTAGGGGTTATTAAAAAATGATAGTCACTTTTGGCGGCTTATCGATAACAAGAAGTAACAACTTGACTCGAATATAATCCGGTTCTCTTGTCTGACCAATAAAGGAGAGGATCGTAAAAAATTATTAAAAAAGGGGATGCATCTAAAGTTATATATGCATATATATAACCGGAGTTTTACGAAAAAAAATATCAAGATAAACTTTTGGAGCTCAAACGATGTTGAGATTAAAAAAAAAAAAAAATCGCTTTTTCAAATGTTGATGCATGCGTAAACTGAAAGTCATGTGATTGTTTCAAACCGGTTTAAACTGGTTTTCAGGTTAAAAAAGGTGGGAAAAAATACTGAACTGCAGAAAAAAAATAGAACTCGATTGATTTTGAGATGGTCAAAAACTGTCGCTTTTCTAAATTTTGATAATTGCGAGTGAGCATCTGTGAATAGTATGTTTTTTCTGTTGGATTGATACGACGTAGCTTAAAAAAAATATTGAAATTTGCGATAAAAGATTAAAAAAATTTGTAATGATATTCAAAGCATATTTTCAAAAGGAACCTGTGAGCCCTCTAATAGCATAGTATTTTAAAACAAGACATGGTTTAGGAGTTTGAATTACAGTAAGGTTAAGGATTCTATCTTGGGATAAGGTTAAGGATTCTTCTGTTTTTATCCAATATAGTTGAAAACTGGTAGTACGACTGGGTAGAAACTGGGAATACGACTAAACGGGTACGTTGCAACAGGATTGGCTGTGTCAGGATTTTCTATTCAAAACGAATACGGATATGGACCAGTTACAGACTGGAAAAGGCAGTAAATATATCCTACATACAAGAAAACAATCTACATGATCAAATTCAGGCTTCCGTCTTAACTATTGTCGAAGTGCCAACAAGACAATGCTGGTAGAGACCGTCAAGATTTTCTCTTGAGATTTGCGTTTCACTAATTGAAGCGAAGTCGGATAAATCAGTAACAATGCAACGAAACTAAGTTGCTAAGACCCAGCTGATTTAATTAACAATCAGTATGCTCATATATGAATTTTTTACAGTGTGTTGCTCCGAAAGGCATATGAGGCTACTTTCCATCACTAGCCTTTGAATTACATAAGAACAATTAATAGATGGAAATTTGCTGAAATGCTATCTAAGGGAATAATAGTATATGACTTTTATACATTTATCTCACACCACTATAAAACTTACTTGAAGGTTAAAAGCTTGGCAAACCACTGCAGGAAGGAAACATTTCAAAGAAACCTTAATTACCTTGGAGTACGTACAATAAGCATAAATAAAATATAATAAAAGTCATAAATATACAGTTGAGACATAAATAAACTCAATTATTGTCATGAATAATTGATTGTATATGTATAAATAATATAATAAAATCTTAAAAAAGGATATTTTTTAGTAATGTGGACCCATATAAAAATGGCTAGAAATGAGATGTAATGTTCACAGCACTAAATATTCAAGATTATAGAATAGATAGCACTTCTTGGAAAGGTGACTATTTTATAAAAATGTGGAATACGATGTACATACAGGTATTGTATTATAGTGTCCATGGTTAGAGCTCAGAGATGTTCGGAGTTAGATATTAAAGGATTATGAATAAGAGGTGTTTAGAGAAGCAGAATTAGGCATTTAAATTATTTTGCTAACAAAAGGACTCGCAATCACCCTTTATCATGCATTCAAATTATCCTTAAATACGCACAACCTAAGTCAACCAAAAAAATGGAAGAATGATGTAACTATGATATTAGACAATATTTAATATTATTGAGAAGGAAATACAAAGCTGAATGGACAAAAGACTATGTGGGTGACATCGGAAGCTGGCATTTGTTTCTTCAGAAATCAACGTCTTCTTTAATGTGGTAGCAACACTTTGCGTTACATATTACGCAGTAAATATATAAAGAAAACTATATATAATAATAATATTATATATATATATATATATAATATTATTTGTTTTGCACAGTAAAAATTCCAGGTGTTATTCCGGATAGACACAAAAATCTGGCTTAATTTAAAGTGAATTAAAATTGTAATTAAGATATCATCAATAAATTCCTAGTTTCACATTCCTATCCACTAAAGTGCATATAATATTATATATATTTACTAGCGAAAGTTAGAAACTCTGGATCTAAGAAAATTGTCATGTAGAGAGCCAATAAACAAACAAACTCGGGCCCACAAAGAAATACAAAGGCAAATTCTCTTTTCTTGAAGACATTTCCAATTTTTGCTTGCATTTTGAATCATCATTAACGTATCTTCATAAGAAAATCAGTGTTACAAATATAAAATGAGAATTTAATGATACAATTCCAACAATATTTCTGAAAACATAATAAAGATAATTTTACAATTGCAGAAAAACATATTAGGGAAAAACCAAGATTAATTACGCAGTAATGCTAATTAGAAGAAAAAGGACATTTTTTCTTACCTAAACAAAGGATAGAGTTCTATACAATAATTGCTAATAAATGTTGTTATACAAAATTATTACACAGTAAAAAATACTTAATAAACTTATACACGTATTCTTTGATTCAGATTTTAATCACTTTATCTTTAATTATAGAGGATTTGCTTTAGAATTACTCAATAAAAATATAAATCTAAACAAAAAATCTGTAACAAAATATTTTAAAAAGCATAAAAAAAACCATTGAAAAAAAACCAGTCTTAAATCTTATTAATTAAGTATAGTACCAGGAAAATAAAGTTCTCAAAAATTATCTTTCGACTCTTGAAGCATTCGATCTTCATTAAATCTGAAAGATCATTTTTTATCATTTAAAAGAATTGGGTGCGATGACTATTTCTTGGGGAATTTCAGTTTTGCATCCTAGATTTAGTTACAGATGTAAAGCATGCTCAGATTGATTCCGACGCTTTTTTAAATCAATCAAGTAGAAAATTTTAATTTCTGCATAAGATTTATTATAAAATCAAAGCGAATATAATAATCCCTATTAAATTTTAGTTTATTTTAAAAAGATCAAAATATATTTAAACTCGTTTCAGATATTGTAAATAAACAGTTTTGCTGAATTGCTCAGTAAAATAATAACTTGTTAAATTATGACTCGATTGAAAATAAATGCTAATTGGCACAAAACATTAAAAGTTACTCCATATCTAAAGGGCAAGGTGAACACTACTGGGAACTTTTGTGAATTATTCAATTAGAATTATGAGTTTTTCTATGCATATTTAACAAAATAAGTATATCAAATATTTACAAAAAACTCTTTAAATGAAATAGGTGGTTTTTGAAAAATTAAATGTCAATATCAAAATATTCCATGCGATTTCAATTATTTTAATTTTCTACTGCGTTTTCCTTCATACTCTATGTAAATTTATTCAGAACAAAATTGTACATAATTTTATGATTCAAAAAAAAGTTTATTTTTTTTTGAAATATTTTTATGCACATGCACTGAAATTTTATAACAATTTTATGGGTTTTTTTAGCTAAAATTTATTTTAAGAATCTAAAAATATCTCGAAACATAAAATGCTTACTCTATTTTCTTTCATTGCTTAATGAAATCTTCATCATCAATTTTATCTAAATTTCTTAAAAATTAAGACACCTGGAAAACATTATAAAGACATTTAAATCTAATTAAAATATAAATTTGAGAAAAGTCATTAAAATGCACTTGCACTCTATACTATTCACGTCTTCATTTTATTCAACAATATGTTTCATGTTGCTATTTTAGTTGAAAATAAAAACATGCTTTTGAGGATTAAACAATAAAAATAAAATTTCATATTTTCGTTCATTTTTGCTTATTTGAAAGTCCATTATCCCCTTAATATAAAATAAACGTTGGCTAATAACTACATATTTTTTCTCCCTCCCTCTCTCTCTCTCTCTCTCTTTCTCTCAGCTAATTGCTGTAACTTTTTATAACGTTCATCTACTATATAATTCAATAATCACAGGTCTCAACAAAGTGCCAAGTAACTTTTTTTTAAATAAAAATCAACAAACTGCCAGGTAACTTTTTTTAAGGAAAATTATCATTTTGGATGTATAAATGATTAAAAAACGTTTTTATACACTCTTTCAAGGACAGTACAATGCCGTCAGTGAATTGAAGTTTTGGATCTAATTGATGATCGCAAGAATAATAAAAATTATGATTCAACGAAACGTTTCTATCCTTGCTTATAATAATAAGTGATAAATATTACACATTCACATATATATATATATATTTTTTTTTATCTAGGAAGACGTGAAATATCAATAATTTTTCATCAATTTCGTTCTACTTTTGTTAACTGTTGCTATAATAGTTTTTGCTTTGTAAAGAATAGTCCAGAAACTACAAATGCTTCATATTATTTTATGGTAATATAAAATATGTAACGCTTAGCCTATAACAGTATTTCATTAAATTAATTAGATGTTAACTCTTCTTTAATAGAAACAAACAGTATTAGTATTATTGTAGATCTTTAGCAAAGACAAAATTATTTATATATTTCAGCATTTACGTTAATAAGTGTTCAGTATGTAAACATATATAAAACTACTTTATACACTGAAAAAAAGGAAAATATATAATGTATATAAATTACACAATTATTCCATTGTTTATGAAAATCTTGCAATACAAAGATGTTTGTAGAAGAAAATTATTTTTAGAATTAATAATATATATAAATATATTTACAATGTTTTGGAAAATTAAAGTAAACAAGTAATTTGTAATTTCAACTTATCGAATTACAGAAAAAAGTAAACAAAATTAAGCGAGTCATTTCAATACTAAAAATTAAGAAATGTGAAAAAACATTTAAATAAATATCTTTTAATACATATTAATCATTTTTTTCCATTTCCATCCATTTTTTGAAAAGTTAAATTTTATGCAAGTTTGCCTATAATAATTTTAGAGGTACCTAAGTGAGAAAATTATTCCTTATAGGACCGGAAGTGAAAAATTATTATTCTGAATATTATGGAATATTATAAATTATCATATAAGCTCTAACATTTCAAGGCATAATGGTGATGAAATAAGTTTTCGGAAAATATTTTTAAAAAGAAAATAATTATTAGAAACGCATATTATATTAGTATAGAATAATATATGCATTATTCTTTTGAAATCAATAGATGCAGAATTAATTATAAATATTTTATCAATATCAGGAATGCGTTTGTTATGTAGAGAGACAAATTTCCATAATAATATATTGCATTATTCTTTTTTGACGGCATCCATGTTTCAAAAGTTTAGATATAAAATGACATCTCGTTTTAAATAATATTCACTAAATAAACATTAGAAGCGTGCGAGATACCCTCCAAAAATGCAAATATATTTCTGGGAAAAGTGTAAACTCAGACGCGCGGAAAGAATGAATAAATTGCTCTGCAACATTTCCATTTCTGTATAAAATATTTTTGATTCCTCCACGACAGCGCAGCAACAAAGCAAAATTGTGTTTTCTCTTCTGTCCGTTTCCTGCGAAGATGCTGCATTTATGTCGCATAAAATATAATTGGTTATATTTTTCATTTTGACTAATACATTTACTAATAATATTATTTTTTTGTTTTGAATAGTCAACTTGAAATGGACGACATAAAGTATATTGATGCATAGTATTTAAATGTATATTGATTTTTTATGTCAGTAAATATCAATTTACAAAGAAATAACTTAGCACATGTTCAAACTCGACTTAATACCAGATATTACGTGATATCCCCCCCACTGTTTTTCTAATATTGTGAATACCATACAGTATCTTGAAGATATAGTAAAATATTGTTAATTATTATGCGCTGATAGGATCACCTCTTCGAATTTTCATTTTTTTCTGTGTCCAATTGGACTTCTTTCAAGAAAAATTTGCAGCATTTCCTTTCAGTGTCAACGATTTCTGATTTCGGTTCAATAACACAGCAACAATGCAAAATTGTGTTTTCTTTTCAGTTCGTCCCTTGCAAAGATGTTGCATTAATGTTGCGCTGAATGTAATTAATATTATTTATTATTGTGAGTGCCGAAATTACAAATAATATTAATTTTTGTTTTGGATTATTCAGAGCGAGATTAACAGTATAAAATTTTAAATATATATTGATTGCTTGTGATATGAGCAAGTATCTGCTTACAAAGTAATGATCAATTATATACTCAAATGCAACTTCTAATAGCAGAAAAAATTACATGGTATCTCTACATTGTCGTTCGATATTCTGACTACCATACAGTATCATGAAGGTATAGTAAAATATTGTTAATTATTATACGCTGATAGAACCCAGAAACTTAGAAATCACGTATTCGAATTTTCATTTATTCACTCAAGTCTTATTTGAGTTCAAGAAAAGTGTGCAACATATCCATTTCTGCGTAAAACATTTTTGATTTCGCTTCGACAACACAGTAACAACGGGAAAATGTCTTCCCTCTTTTGTTCGTTCTCTGCAAAGAAGCTGCATTAATGTTGCGCAGTAATGTAATTGTATTATTTCTTATTCATAGTGACGTATTTACAAATAAAATTTATTTTTGTTTCGGATAGTCAAAATACTATAAACCATATAATAGTTTAAATGTAATCTATTGTTTATTATATGAGCAAGTATCCATTTACAAAGAAATGACCAATGGGATGCTTAAGTGAATTCCTCATATTGCACAATGTTGTTCGATATTCTAAATAACTGAATTCCTCATATTGCACAACGTTGTTCGATATTCTAAATAACATACAGTATCATGAAGATATATGTTGCTGGGCATTTTATGTTAATAGAATACAGAAGCTAGGAGATCACATCTTGAAACCTTCTCTTGCCCAACTTCACTTCTTCGAAGAAAAATGTCGAAATGTAAATGATGAATATGTTGAGATTTACTAATAGAATTTCGCTGCCATTCAAGATTAAATAATGGCAATATTCTGAATATCTTTGAGATATAGCAATACATTGTTCTGCATTATTTACTAATAGGGTGCTAGAGTTTAGAGATCACATCTTGGAATATTAACTTTCTCCGTGCCTGACTTATTCCAAGAAAAATATGGAACTGTAAATGATGAACACGTTGTGATACCTTATTACGATAATGCTGCAATTGAAGATTAAGTGTCCACAGGAATAGCAATATTATGAATACTATACAATAGCGTGAAAATATAGTAATATATTGCTGGGCATTTTATACTAATAGTCCAAAGCTTGGAGATTAAGTCTTTTAGATATCCACTTTCTCTAGGCCTAACATGATTTATTCCAAGAAATATATGGAACTGTAAATGATGAACAGGTTGAGATA
>JAPMOR010055312.1:163969-202377 GCA_026543865.1 Argiope aurantia | reverse complement strand
GTGATTCAGAATCAAAGAACCCACACCTGTTCAAAAAAAAAAAAAAAAAAAAAAACCCTCAAGCGCTGACTCACTTTTGCATCAACAAAAATGACGCTACAGTTTTTTTACAAGGCTGCGCTGATGTGCAAACCCGTACTTCACTGTTGGAAGATGTCAACACCCCTTCAAAAAAGAAATGGAAGCGCCCTGTTACATATTCAGCGAACTTCGTCAATTGAGACACCAAGTCACTAAATAAAAAGGACTCGAATAAATAAACACAAAAACCTTACACGAAGGGGGGGGAGAAAATATATCATTAGGCGACAAATGAAAAATGCCTATTCGCTGTCGTCTTCTGTCTTGTTCTGACCCCACCAACCCCATGAGACCAAATATACAGTGTTTATTTTTCGCTCTGCGGATAATGAGGCCATTTCTATGCGTCCCGCACACATCTGGATAAAAAGTGTGCGCTGTTGCCATTCTTAGAATCGTAATAAAAAGAATTAAGGAGAAACAAAAAAAGACGCGTGATTGGGCTAGACAATATCTCGTTGATGCATCTACTGTCAGTATTATGACCCGTGCAGCTTTCTATAGTTGGAATCTGCTGGACTGTGGAATGATAAGGTAAAGAGAGGATGATAAACTGCAATTAGTCTGTTTTATTGAGTCGTCGTCTTTGTATGACAGGATGAACTCACAAATCTATAAAGTGTATAGAATTAGTGCAGCGGTAGGTGAAATTATTTTCCGAATAATATCCAAAAAGAGTAGATGTTTAAAAAGCTGAAGTTTAATGACGATTAATACGAATTACCAAGAAGTAAAATTAAAATATTTATTTCTTTTTAAAAAAAATCAATATTCATCATTTAATTAAGTTTCAGCTATCGACGTTAATTAGTGTGATACATTAATTTTTATTTGGAAATGGGTGTGCAATTTAGGATCGAAGTACCAAAATATTAATTTGGAATTTACCATTGAAACTCTACTCAAGTTCAAAGCTTATTTGCTATATAAAATTGAATCAACTTCATCTGCACTCACGGATTTTATTGGACATCCTGTTCTAATCAATAGAATAGTTTTTTTTTCAGTGTGGAGATACGCAATATATTTTCTTAAGATAGCCATAAATAAGAATCAAACTATTTCTAGAATGCCAATTCTTGATCGACAGCTCATGGGGTAGAACACCTCCATTTCGAAAGATTTAAATTATAGACCCGCATCTATAGGTGGAAAGAAAAGACTTCTAATAAGTTGATGAAACTATCAATCTTCGATTTAATAAATGGTTAATGCGTCACAAACTCCAAATAAATTGTTTAGACCACAAAGACAACATAAATGTACCTAGGAAAGATAATCTAGTCTTTTATAATCGACACTTTGAAAGAACATGCTAACTTGTTTTAATTGTTGATGAAAACTGCATTGAACTTTCCCCCCCCCTATAAGTAGAAATATATGTTTTTATCTTTTTGGCGCATTTTTTTTTTAAATTTTGTAAAATGTTTTACTTATGTGATAAGTTTTTATCTGTCTTTAAATTATCTTTCCACTTCTTTGAACAAAAGTAAGATGTTTAGATATTGATGATAATACTATCCATTGATTCTCTCAAAAGAAAGTATGGCATTTGCGTATTTATAAATTGACGATATCTGGTGTGACATTGACGGTTTATTGATAACAAATTAGGGATATCATATATAAAATGACTATGTAGTTTGTTTTTTAGGTAGAAACATTTCCAGGTTCTGAGACCTTGGACTTCTCTACCTTGTACTTTAATAATTACTACCGAAATTCGGCTTTTTTTAAAAGAAAGGTAACCCGATCCAATCGTCTTTTTTTTAACGAAAATTTAGAAACTAAATTACCAATGTAAATTTAGAATTGTACCTAAAATAATAACCATATATTCATGGGTTAATTTTATCTTGTCTAATTATAGTTTTATTAATTTACTAATGTTTAAATAGACTAGATTCATTGCGCATTTACCTATGGAGGAATCTAAAGTTTCGGAGGGAAAAAATTATCAAATTCTTTTTATTTGTATGCAAGTAGTTTGCATGTGCAATATCCATAATTATTTTATTGCATAATGCAAAGAAGGAACTTATTTCCTATTTAACTCATTTTGCTTGATCATATTTTATGTCGGTTAATGTAAATCCTTTACTTATTTAAAACATTATATTTACATAC
Source organism: Argiope aurantia (assembly GCA_026543865.1). NCBI lineage: Eukaryota > Metazoa > Arthropoda > Arachnida > Araneae > Araneidae > Argiope > Argiope aurantia. The sequence continues at coordinate 200,169 of JAPMOR010055312.1, read as the reverse complement.
CTCAGAAATATATAGCTGTTGATATTAAGGTGTATGTACACACTTGAAACTTCGAAAATCGTTCAAAATATCGATTTTTTTTTTATTGCTTAATAATGTTCTCTGATCCTTTAGCTTTCAAACGATACCAAGATGCTGTCAATATTCGAAATATTTCTCGAGTTATAATTATTTTTCTTGAGGTGCTTTCATTAAAAACTCTAGTTACGGTGTATTTAAAACTCATTTTATGAAGAATGATATTTTTCCACTCTGATGCTTCATTCAAACAATCATAACTCAACAAGAAATTAACCAAATACAGTTATTTATATATCAAAATAATATGTATGAAATAGTGGATGTTTTGTGCCTCAATCAAAGTTATATTTATAGAAATAAATTTTTAATAGCTATTTAAAAGTTAAAATTACACAAAAAGTCTCGCTTTTTCTATTCATCTTTGATGAAAAAATTGTTAAAAAAACTATATATTTTTATAACTTGATATTTTTATAACTATATATTTTTATAACAACATGAAGACTAATATTAGGCATAATTTCCAACTAGAGTTGTGTGTCTGTACAAATTAGAATTTAAGATATCATGTTTCAAAAAATAGGCTAATTAGCTCATTAAATATTATTTAATTAATTAATAATTAGTGTAATATGGTTTTTTTTTACTGAAATGAGTTTAAACATATATTAATAACCTACTGTGAAAAAACTGGATTTTTAAAGTTAAAATTTAAAAAAAAAAAAATCTTTAATTGTGTACGTACACCTTAAAGCATTGTGGTCTTGCTTTGAAACTCTTTGGTAGCGAACTTGTCAACGATCTAACGCGTTATAACAACATCATTTGTCCTCTACGGGAAACAATTCACGGATATGAAAATTCATCGACCTCAGCTTTTCGCAACAGAAAATGCTAACAGAGTGAAAAGTTTCCCACATCTCGATTTCAATCTACATTTTTCTAAAACATTCAATTTTATTCTTTTATCTCCCAGAAAATATTCCTTTTAAGATTCTGCGAAAACCGATGATAATAAAACTTTCCTCGCGGTCTCCTCTAAATCCTTGCTTGTTCTCCACATCCCAATTATCGCCCCCCCCCTAAGAAAGCGTGCATTGCTACCCCTCCCCTCGTTTTCATATTTCTCCGTATTAACCGTCTTATAATAACATAAGCGACCATCACAATAAACGATTGTTGTACTTGCGTCTTGAAAGGGTTGACTGTGACCGTAAGTGCCTTTACCCATTGTTGCATCTGTGCGGAACGTGGCGATCCCCAGAAAGAGGTGTAAAGGGGATGGGGAGGTTCGCTGACCCCTTATTTGTTGATGTCCGCTGGAAAGGAACCACTCTTGCGTGAAGTTGCAGAACGTATTCCTCACAATTTCCAATTTTCGATTTCCGCGTCAATTTCTTTTTTCTTTATTTTTGAAATTTTTTTCACTCTTTTTTAACATACATGCCTTGTGTTTGAAATCTGTGCTGCTGACGTATAGATTAAACCATGAAAGCAACACTCTAGTAACGCAGATAAATTTGGATTATTTTTCAGGATTTATTATTATTTTTTTTATTCGCTTGTTCTGGGTGTTTGTTGCTCTTTGGTTATTTTCCTTGTTCGTATCCCTATAGGGTTTCTAGCTTATTTACAGTGAGATCTTGGCGCTTTCACTAAAGATTTACCCTTCGGTTTGGAAATTTTCAGTATTGTTGGTTTAGACCACGTTTCTTAATCTAGGGGTACTGACCCTAAATAGGGTCATAAAAACTGCGACTTTAAAACTCTTTGCCTGTTTATCATCAAAATTGGTTCAATTGGTGAACTTTTAATTTCAGTTCGCCAACATCAGCGATCCTTAAAAAATGGACATCCACCTAAAATCTGGTCATGTTGCATAATTTAAGAAATTTTCGTAACTCGTGTATTAGTTGCCGGTGTGTGTTAAAATCGTGGCTAATTTGCTGAAGGTTTAGTTTTCAGATGCTTTCAGAGCTATTATTCTGGACCAATGCTTCTTAATCAATGAGTTCCAATCCTGTACATTGCAAAAAAACTTTGAAAATTCGTGTTTTTTCTACATGATTTTAATGACGGGGGCATTTATTCATGTAAATATTATTCTCTGAAGATTTAACCATCAGTTTTTCTGTTTTGATCGACAAAAAAAACTATTTGACTAACGCAGAAAGAATAATTGATTATCATATTTAGACTCGGACTTACAGCTTAAAAAGTCAGATCAACAACAATCTGATTTCTTAAACTATGGATACCGATACTGTAGTCCTTAAGTTGTGGAACATTCCAAATTTAACTCAAAATTTAATTTAATTGGTATTCTAAAATTTGAGGGATTAATTTGCCTTTTTTTTATATATATATGTATCGATGTTGTTGGGAAAATAAATTGATTAATTAATAGCAAATAATTTATAGCAGATTTTCTTTCAGCGAATTTAATTTCTTTCTTTATTCATGGGGGTGTTAATCAGTTAACTGTAAAAATAAATAACAAAATGAGACGAATAAAAAATCTTAGTGGTCTTCTCATAAAAATTGCAAATTTCTGAAAAATTCCGGGGAACGGATTATTTTTTTTCATATTTTGTTTTCTCCACCTTGTTTTGAAAATAAATAAATCTATGGTGACTAATTTCCAAAGATATTTAGGCACACATGTGGCCATCCATTCTGAATAAAATATTTAAAAATAATTATAGCATTTATTTTCATATGTTTTGTTTGAAGGAAGTTTAGATGTAACTTTAATATTCTTTTTTATTCAACTCCCGAATTGGTACTACACTTGATGAAAATAATGAATGTTTTTATTTAGATATATACTATCGTGGCTGTATCCAAGAATGATTTTTGTTTAAAAAAATTCTTCAAGAGTTTTTCACCTCCTTTATTTTCTGGGAATCGGACAAGATGGAAAAAAAAATTATAAAATTTTCTCCTCATATATTAGTTTATTTTTATTAGGCAAATCATTCGATAATTTATTATAGTTAAACTGACTTAAGTAACATTTTCTTCTGTTGAAGTTTCACAGTTGTTATCAAAACATCAAACTTTTAAAAAAAATGAAAAAAAGGTCTAACAGAATTCGTTACACGAAAAGTAATTCTGGATATTTTTGCAAGATATTTATTCTGATTGCATATCACCTAGACAACATTATTTTTGACCACCTGTTATAAGTGGAAAATATATGAAAAAGTAAGTGGAAATATATGAAAAAGGGGAAGGGGGATCTCTCACGATTTATCAGATGTCACAAGTTCTTAGGACACTGATGTTTCTTTACTATAATATCAACCATCCTGAAAAAAAATATTCTAAAAGTGACGTTTATTTTGCTCTATTTATTTAAACTCATATCATTACCATGTGGACACTAAGAACGAGAATAGTGAGATAAAAAAAAAAGTGCAAAATTTCGAAAACGGAATGAATAAAGGTCAATATAAAATACTTAAATTACAATACAATATTAAAAAGACATGATACAATCATGGAATTTTTTTAGGGATTAAAAATGATATTAATTATGAAAAAAATTAGAGTCGCGTTCTTCTTTTATAAAGGATAATAAATATTTTTCTAAACTAACATACCGTCAACAATAGTTGCAATTAAAAAAATCTTAGGTTTGAATTTTTTCAATAATAATATGTCTAATCCGGAATTTCTTTAAAATTAAATATTTTAACATAGAATAAGGAATTTTTTTTAAAAAAAATATGCAATCAATTAGTGAAATCAACTATATATATTATCATTTTTTTTCAACAAAGTTTTTTTCCCTCTAAACATTAAATTACCTTTTTCTCTTTATACGGTTGTCAAATAATGATTTTTTTTATTAAAACTGAAATTGAAATATTTCAATTTTAAACTTGTTAATATTTGTTTAGTTGCATTTTCATTACTAGGCTAACTCTATTTCTTTAAGGTTGCATTCAAAAGAAGAAGAAAAAAAATATTACAATTCATAATTATTGTTTATTATTATTATTATTTGTGCTTTAAGTTTTCTATGAAAAATACATTAACTATTCAGATCTTTCATTATTAATGTTTTGAAGTTTACGCAACATTCATCAATTTTAAATAATTTTTTCAAAAAAAAATGCATATGCTCATGTATGTTTTTACTTTTATTTTCAAATTCGTATTTTCTCTCTGTGTGTGTTTTTATATTTTTGAATGGTACGTTTCTTGCGAATAATATAATAATTTAAAATATCAATAAATTATTAGTCATCACTACTATTTCATCAATATGTTTTTGTGAATAATTTTACACACTTATATATCAATGTATTAAGAGCCCGTATTATTTTTTTACCGATGTGTTTTGGAGAATAATATTATGCATTATTATATATGAGACGGCACTACTATTCCTCCAGTGTGTATTTAAAAAATAATATTCATAAAAATATCAATAGATTAGGAATCGATTCTATTATTTCACCAATATATTTTTTTTGAAAATAATATAATTCCTGAAAACATCAAAGCATTATTACTCGATACTTCTATTTCACCGATGCATTTATTAAGAATAATATTTACGTATGAATAAATTAGTACATTAGTGGCTAGTATTACTATTTTACCAATACGCTTTTTTGAGAATAATATTATACATCAATAAATCAATGCATTACAGGCTGGTACTATTATTTCTTCAATATGTTTTTTTAGAATAATTTTAAGATTAGTATAAATCGTTATGTTATGAGCGGATACTTTTATTTCACCAATTTTAATGAATCAGGCAAAATAGAATTGTTAGATAGAATTCAGATTATCCTAAAATGTGGATATATCGCATAAAATCTTGTACTAATAGAGATTAGTTTATTTGTAATTTATATTTTAATTGCTTTTTTATTATTAAAAATATCTTGTAATAATGTTGTGCTTAAATATTTTAAATAAGAACAAATAATAATAATAATAATAAATGTACAAATCCAAAAATGTTTTACGTCAGCTTTTTTCGTCATTGAATTTAAATCGGAACTTTTATTTTGTTTACTCATACATAAATAAATATCTGTATATGTCTCTAGTCATCATCTCAAAAAAAGTAGAAAAAGTTTGATCACTGTAACCCGTATTAGTACAAAATATCCAACAAACATTGTTAAAATAGCTCCGGTATTGTAACAATACAGATTATCCTGAAACAAAGCGAAGATATCGTACAAAATTTAGTACTGATAAGGATTATTAGTTTATTTGTAATTTATATTTTAATTGCTTTTTATAATTAAACATATTTTGAAATAATATTCGACGTAAATATTTTAAAAGAATAGCAAATAAAAAATAAAACACACAACCAAAAAAAAAATTACGTCAGCCTTTTTCATCATTGAATTTAAATCGGAACTTTTATTTTGTTTAGCAAATATAAATAAATATTTGTATATGTCCCTAGTCAGTATCGCAAAAAAAGTAAAAAAAATTTTGATAATTGTAGTCCTTTTTCACACAAAATATCCAACAGCATTGTTACAACAGTTGCGTCGTTCAGATTATCCTGAAACAGCGTGGAGATATCGTACAAAATCTTGTACTGGTAAGGATTAATTTATTTTTAATTTATATTTTAATTGTTTTTTATAAATTAAAATATTTTGAAATAATATTCGACTTAAATATTTTAAAAGAATAGCAAATAAAAAACAAAACACACAACCAAAAAAAATTTTGTTTTACGTCCGCTTTTTTTATTACTGAATTTAAATCGGAACTTTTATTTTGTTTATCAAATATAAATAAATATTTGTATATGTCCTTAGTCAGTATCGCAAAAAAAGTAAAAAAAAACTTTTGATAATTGTAGTCCTTATTCGCACAAGATATCCAACAGCATTGTTACAATTGCTCTGGCATTGTAACAACGCAGATTTTCTTGAAACAACGCGAGAATATCGTACAAAATTTTGTACTGATAAGGATTAGTTTATATGTAAATTATATTTTAAATGCTTTTTTTATAATTAAAAATATTTTGGAGTAATAGTGCACTTAAATATTTTAAATAAAAACCAAAGTAAATTAAAAAACAAAATCCACAAATTTTTATGTCAGCATTTTTCATCATAGAATTTAAAACCGGAAATTTCATGTTCCTTCAACCGCAGCCTCGTTTCGAAATATCATCTGCGTTCTTATTACAGAGAATTAAATGTCGTTGGAAAACGAGGCAAGGTTTAAAAATAGAGCCTCAACAACCGCCAGCACAGGGTTAAGAAGAAGAAGCGAAAAAAAAAGAAAAAGAGCAGAGAAAGAAAAAAGAAGAGAAAAAAAAATTCAAAACGTTCCACCAAGTGCCAAAAAATGAACGTTGCAAGTAGAAAGCTTCTCTCTCTTCTCTGCAAGTAATAAATGGTTGTCCTTGAAATTACTCTAAGCGAACTACGAAGGATAAAAAAAAAAGTAAGAAATAATAATAATAAAAAAGAAGAAAATATCCGATGAACTTAGAAGGGTTAAATAACACCATCACTAAAAAATAAGAAGGGAGGAAAAATAAGAAAAAAATTTTACAAGAGAAGAAGCAAGAGAGCCAAGAAGAAAAAGAAAAAAAGAACGTTCGAACGTACACTAGGCGGGAACGCTTTGGCCTTGAAGCAATTCCTGAGCAGGACCTGACGAACTGGTTAGGAAGCCTTGCCTTGGCATGCTATAATGGACTCCGTAACCCTTCTAAAGTTTTGCCGGTCATTTGCCCGTTGGGTTTTGGCTCACCTGTTACGCGAATTTCGAATGTTGGATGGCTGGATTTGCTATTTCGTTCGGACATCCATTGCAGGGATGAGTCCGGGAGAAAAATTATGCAGATGCCCGGTTAGGATGGAAGCAGTTTGATCCGTTTTTGCAGTAAGTGGCACCCAAAAAAATAATCTGAGGCTAGCTAGGATGTTGTGAATGAAAGAATAGCATTCAAAACGTTGCTATGGGCGTCCACTTCTAAAACTGAGAACTCCGTGAGGGGAATGTGTAATTATGGTTCTTTTTGAGTAGATTTTTGAGGGAATAGAAATAACACAGCAGGAATTGTTTTTCCCGAGATATTTTTGTTTTATTTTGTTATCCTAAACACCATATTTTTGGAATCACTGTCTTTAATGACATAAATGACCTTTAGCATTATATTTTCTTATTTTGTGTGTGTCTTCAAAATTTAATAAAGTCGTCTCATCACAATTCTGGCGAAATTAGCAGAAAACAAAATATTTTGCTGAGGAAAAGTTCGATATTAATTGTAGAATATTTATAATTTTCTACATCATAGTAATTTTCTACATCATAGACATTGTAATAATACATCATAGTTGTAAAATACATCATTGATGTTGTAAAATACATCATTATGTATTTTACAATATCATAGAGCTATTAAAAATGAAATGTGTAATATCTATCTTCTATTAATTGCGCGGTTTTGTAACTTTCCTTTTTTATTATTTATGTAAACTACATAGATATTAAACAGAATAATTATTTATTTTTCTTAACTCAACAGGAAAACAAGCTATTAAATATTGGATGAAACAATGAAAATGACTTGAAATTCAAGTAATAACGTAAGCTATTTTTAGAAATTAGGCACAGAAATATATATTTATTTAAAATTGATAAAATTTATGAAAAATTTACCTTAACATTCAATTGATATCATTAAAAAGATAATTTTTTAAATTTTGAAATGATGTGAAATTACTCCATTTTTTTTACAAATATTCATTATTTTATTAATTTAATTCTTTAATACATTAATTCATTCTTTAGAATTTTAAAATTTTGTGCAGTAATATTTTTGGGAAGTTATTGTGGAAAAAAGCGTCGAGATTCATCTTGTTTTATGATTAATTAAAATTCTAATTAAAAAAAATTAAGAACTCGGTCCGAGATACATAGCGCCCCCCCCCCCTCCAAGATATTTATATTCTGAATTTGGTAACTGTAGGTCAAGTGGTGTGCTCTCAAGAACACACACGCACATATATTATTAATAATAATGACAAGAAGAAAATTTAATTTTGATTTTTAATACCTATTTATTTTATTGCAAAAGTAACAAATAAATCGACATGGAAATGATTATCAAGGTATAGAAAAGAAATATTGCTTTCAAATAACAAGTTAAATATTTACGTTATTATGTAATTTATTATTACATTTAATTACCTACGTTTTTATGGTTGAACTTTAATGATTTATATTGCATTGCATTATATGTATTATATTATTTCAGCTCTGCATTTCAATGTTGATTTACTTCATTGAAAAAGTGTTCGGGTCTCTTAATAAATATTATTTCTGAGTGACAACATAAATATTTCTATTTTGCTGTCTACTTAGATAATTTGTTAGTTTTAAAGACTTTTTTTTTCGGTTTTCAACAAGAAACAACAAAATATTTTCGATGGTTATGGATTCCAAATAACTTTAGTATTGAATCATAAAATCTGTCCATGTCTTAATTTTAATTTATAATTTTATGTGTTATAATTCCAGTGTCTGAAATATGGAAGTAAAGGAAAGATAAATTCCGAATGCTGACATTAAAATTGTTATAATATAATAATCTATAGAACAGTTTATAACAGAGATGCGCAAAAAATACCATTATACGAACAGCTTCTGTTTAAAGTTCGTTAAAATATGCAGTTTTGATTCAAAAACAGCGTATCAATTTGGTTTCATCCAATTCGCTTTATCTCAATGAGTGTTTGGATTACCGTACTCGCATAAACTCGGACAATTTTCCGATTTGTGGATTTCGTCCAAAGTTTAACATAAGTCTTTAGTTTTAGTATAAAGTGACCAGCTCAATTTTCTGGAAATATCTGATTTTTTTCTGAATTAAAATATATTTCACACATTAAGTTTTTACTATCTTTTTTTTTTTGAAATCAAATCTTTTCCATTTGCAAAGAGCATAAGTAGAAGTATAAATTCGTGGGCGGGGGTGAGTCTGATTGGACATTTTTTAACTACATAGTAGCTCTGAAAAGCCATAAACAAAATACAAAAATCATATGTTGCTTGCTATTCGTTATCACAAACCTATTGCAAATAAAAATAATCTTTTGGCAACTAAAAGCAAGTGAAAAAACTCAGTTTTTGCACTGTTTGCAACGTTCGAAGACACGACGACCATTTGCCAAGAAGAAAAATAATGGTCAAACTGAGCATATAAATTGGGCATTGCGCAAAACCATTTTCTGTAGGTTTATTTATTTGAAGTGAAAGAGCATCATATGACATTAAAATTTAATGGCATAAAACTGGCGTACATAATTTTTGAAGTGCCTTTGTAATTTACGATAACACTGATTGTAATCACTGTACAGCTACCTTTCAAAGAAAATAAAGCAAAGCAAAATTTATTTAAAATATAAACTATATTTTGCCAAACCCCTTTTATTTGTTTGTTTGTTTTCACTTAGTTCATTCACTCAACTTCCCACTCGTGACCTGTCTTTTATAATAATGAGCAGATATTATTTTTTATATATATTTTTTGAGCCATAAGGTCATCATAAAAATAATTTCATGACATAAAATTGGAATGCATAATTTTACAATATCTTCATAATATACGGTAACACTATTAATATTATACGACAGTTTTTTAGAAAATAGTAATAATAAAGTGAACCAAAATTCATTTTAAAATTAAGATTCTATTTTATAAAACCCATTTTATTTCCTTTTTTTTTCACTTGATTTATTCATTCGGCTACCCACTCATGACCTCCTTTTTGATCAAAATGAATAGATAAATAAATAATATTTGAGAATGTATGTACAAAGGAAAGAAATACTGATAAAACGGAAACTATTGAAATTTTCAAAGGGATTTCAAAAATAATCTCCCCCCCCCTCCCTCTTTATGATTACAATAGTTTTTGGAATCCATTGTTAGCCCTTGAGCCTTTCTTCAAAAATCCAACACAATTTGTGTATAAATTTTTATTCATATATGTTTTCTATAACCCATTTTATAGTTAAAAGTAAGAAAGAATAAAAAAGGGAAAGTTTAAATGGGGAAGAAAAAAAAAAGCCACGTTTATTTTATGTAAAAATACATTTTTATTAAGATTGCCAATTACTTCAGTTATAGGTGCTTTGAAAATATATAGTGTAATAATTTTAAATCCAGCAGAATATAAAAATTAGTCATAAATATAAACTCATAAGAGTTTTTTTTAAATGTATTTTAAAGCTTATTGAATTATATATAACTGGAAAATTTTATATTTCATAAGATCATTTTTTAATGTAAAAGAATATCTATATAAAAAAACTTATTTTTGGACTGTTTAAAAACTTCCAGATCATCAAAATAAATAGTAATACAGAAATAAATATTCAATATTTTACGGATGTATAATATCTTGTTTATTCTTTAAATTAGAGGGCTTTATCGTGATCAATATCAATTTTTTTCATCATTTAGAGATAATTTCTTTTTCTCTTACGTTCAGTTGTGAATTTAATTTCTGTAGTAGAGTAGGAAAATTCTTATTTTTATAAACAACTAAACTTTTTTGGCAATCAATTGTTTTGTCTGGATTTTAATGATTGCTAAAAACTTCTATTAAAATTCTCTCTGTAATTTTATACATCTAATTGAAATACAGGAAAGAGAAACAGTGTTTAAAAATAGACACCATTCTTAGTTCTGAGATTAAGCATTAATTTTAAATAAAACGTAACTTAAAACGTTTTATTAAAAGCGTGCTTCATAATGAAACCTACTCAAAATGGAAAAATAAGTCGAATCTTCATATCTTGATCATTAACAACGAAATATCAGCAGCGACAATGCAAACGATACGAGTTTCACATGAGCAGTCGAACATATTGTAGCAGAGTATGCTTAAAATGGTTTTTTTTTAGAAAAATTAATTAAAAATAGGCAAATAATAATGCAATAAAGAATAAATAATAGTTAAAAATATAATTTTTAATTAATTAAAACTCTAATTATAATTTTTAAAAAGTATTCGTATATACACATTTTCTCCTCCAAATTACATTGGTGCCAAATTTCATAGTTCCAGGTATATTAGTCTGTCCTATAGATTGCCAACACTCATGCATGCACAAGTACGCAAGCACGCACGTACTCACACCATCTTCATTAACAGTAGATATATCACTGTACAAGATCTCAATAGGATTTAGATTGCGAGTTCCAGCTGGCCATTGAAAAGATTCAATAAAACAGTCTGAAGCTTAATTCTGATCCAAAGGTATTATCGTTTTGGTAGATCTGTTACCTTCAGCAATAAAAGCTCCAAAAAGAAAAAGATACACATTACGGCTGCCTATGTATGTTTATGAATTCATTTTTCGGGTAAGAAACGTAAGAAATTCCATAACATTATACGAAACTCAGTCTGGTGTTATAAAAATTTAACACTTTATCGAAAAATTCTTTTTATATTTTAAATCACGCCAATAATACTTCTAATCAATGGCGATTTTCGACAATTTGATTTCGGTCTTTTTTTTAATCGTAGATAGTTTGTTTGCTTTTAACTTGATTATAAATGTAAAATTTCATTTGAAAAGGTGATGATGTCGTGTCTGCGTTACCACGGAAAGGGGTTGCAGTAGCTTCTGAGGATAAAGAACCCTGAGCACGCGAGGGCAGAAGTCTCGCTCATATGAATATGGCACTCACACATTAGCTTGCACAGCCCCTTTTTCCAGGGACGCTCTTTCATTCACCTCACAGATAGAACACAGAACTATGCCCGAACCAGGACTCGAACCTGGGACGCCCATATCTTTGAAAAGATAAATATAGATAGATTTCAAAAACTTTGATCTAATGCATATCTTTAAAATATTACACAAACAAAATATCGTTTCATTTTGCACAATTACTCAGTTTTTCATAACAAAATGCTCAAAAATTAATTAAAATTTTTTTATAAATATTTCAATTTTATCATACGAATTAAAATAACTATTACTCTCTTAATTTTTACATATCAATAATCATAATATATTTTCTAGTTTTCTTAGCTGTTATAAGATTGTGTCTAATTTTTGAAATACAAAAATTACATTAATAAATATATTGATTTATTTATTTTCCTTATCAATGACAAAAATTTGGTTTCCGTCATATGAATAATGCCGTTGTGAACCAAAAAACTACGGCTAATAATAAAGATTGGCACGTCAACTTAATTTATATCTTACCAGAGGTTAAATTTTATGTGGCTTCAGAATTGGGCATTAATAAATTGTACTTTTTTCTTTATTTGTGATTTAGATTTTTTTAATTAAATTTTCTTTAAATAAGCCTAAATTTAATTATAATATTGTGCAGGTTTTAGGTGTAATGCATTAATTAAAATTTTTATTTCATATTATTTTTTCGTTTCTTATGTTTGCCAGCATTTTTCAATGTTAAATTAAGTTGACCTAGCATCATAACCTATTTGAATCAATTCTGATTTTCTAACGCTTTTTCTAGACTGTAAAAGATCCGTTTGATCTCAAAAAATTGATTTAACTAATTTTATAATTAAATGTCCCAGATTTTGAATATTTGCCAGCATTTGAAAAGTTCCCCAATTTATTATATGTCCCAAATTTTCGGTGTTTTTTTTCTGGTCTGAAAAAAGTTTTTAATTAAATGTCTCGAATTCTACTGTCATAGTAATAACTCGGATAAAAAGGATTAACTAGATAAAAGCGTTAGGTTAAAATTTCAAAATTTAACTCCACATTTACAATCGGATGTGTTGAATTAATAAACACAGATCTGATTTTTCCTCTGTTTGACACTATTGAAAGTAGTCCCGGTTTTGAATTAAATATCTTGTTTGTCCCAGGATATTTGCGCATTAAATTAAATGAATTATTTTTTTATTTGTCCAAAGAAAATATGAAGTAAAATATTGAAAATAAGATTAAATATTTCTAAAAACTGACACTCATTTTAAAAATATTATAAACAGCTATCTTTTGCATTATTTCTTAGTTTTCGTTTTATTGTATTAATACATTTCCAAATTTTTCGAAAAACAAAAAAATCTGATATTTTTAGTTAAAACCATTTTTAGAGTCTTTTTTCATCGCAAACGCACTAATTTTTTTTTCCTTTACGAAACATGGAAAAAAAATATTCGAAAATCAGTCCCATTCGTCAAAAAATTTGAACTCGAGTTTTTGACGAATCTCCACATTTCAGGTCTCTCTGAAATTTTGTTTTCTTTGTACACATTCTCTTCACATTTTCTTTTCACATTCACGAAATCAGAGGAGGCCTATCGAGACATTGTTTCCAGTGTAAGTGAGCTCAATAGTTATAAAAATGTAAAGAGCTAGCTAGATAGAATTAAGTACACAGGTGTAGCATCCAAAATGTAGATTCTTATCAAATTTTAAACCAAATCTGTCAAAAGGATGACCGTCTGACAGCCAGTACTTTCGCACGCTTGTTAACGTATTAACTTAAAAAAGCAATGTCTAAAACAAAGGAAAGTCGGTATGTGATCTCATGATTACAACTGTGGTTCTATGTCAAATTTTAGGTTCAGTTGCTCGAAAGAAAAAGTCGCCCAAAATACATATTCAAACGACAGATTTATAAAAAATGCTAGATTCACACCAATGAATTATATACATCCATTACCATGTATCGCCAATAGTACATCCATTAACCATGTATCGCCAATGTTACATCCATTAATCATTAAATATATTCATTAACATTAATTACCACGAATTGTTAAAATACATCCATTAACCATTCGTTGCATTACCCGAGGTCAACAATTTTATGCTGGAGCGATAAGACCTTTATTGCAGAGTATGCGAGAAAACTTCAGGAAGACCACTCCTCCAGGTTTTAAACAAATAAGGGAGAAAAAAAATTCTGAGATTCTTTTTCTTGGTGCTCTCATTCAATTGCCGCATGAACTTACATCTTGTTTAAATTTGCAATATGATAGCCAAAACCAAGTTTTCTTACCGAGCAGGTGGGATTATGTCTCCACATAGTAATAAAATAGTAATTTTATCCTCATAAACTCTGGGTGACTGACATTTTGTTTCAGATTTTACGAAGGTCTCTGATTATCATGTCATTGAAAATGCATCTCGAGGTGCGTTTCGAATACGTTATGAGACAAACCCACTAAAATGATAAGACAAAACCAAGTTCGCTTCACGGCAGAATTATTAAAATAAAATTTATATATTATTTTACAAAAAGAAATAATCATAAAATTATTTTTAAAAAAGTAATTTGAATGACTGATTAAATGAACTTGGAACATTTTTTATTTTTTATTTTTCTGAAATTCTTTTTTCTTTTGCCAGCAGAAGGCCGATTTTATATGCAGTGGGAAAGAAAGAGAGAGCTAGAAGCTCTAAATTTTAAAATATTTTTATTTAAAAAAATCCAGTTCATCCTGTTATAAATCAACTTAATTTAAAGCAAAGGTTTCATGAAATAAATTTCTTTGAATCATATTGAAAACGCCAGATTTAAGGTAACTGTGAAAAAAAAAAAAAACGTAAAAAGATTAATTATATATATATTTCTCTATTTTTAGAAAAAAAAATATTGAAAAACCGGTAAAAAGTCATGTTAAAATATTTTATTGCCAATACATATTAAAAAGAATTTTAAATTTTATAACAAAATATAAAAGTGTTTAACTTTTATTGCTTCGAAGATTAGTCAAAGCAAAAAGAAACATAAAAAGGGACGTAAATAAACATAAAGTGCACCATTAGTATTTAGTTTAGGGTTTTTACTATTCTTTAGAATTATGGATGCCAAATGAAGTTAACTACATTAGGAGACCTAACACGTTGTATCTTTACTCCGACTCAAAATAATTCTGAATATGATCCTAAATTATGAAGAGACAGTTATTACAACAAGGGGATTATATTTAACATTAACCCAACCGATACTAACTGGCCAGCAAACCGATCCTGTCCTATTCAAATTGCAAATAAGTGATAATCATATGACTGGTCGCTGTACCTTTAATATGCAGACAATATTATTTAATTTCATAGAACTATTCTACTACTCTGGGATGGGTAGAATTACATCTTGCGCCATTTGGTAATGGGGAGATCGGTCTCTGCTTTCGCATGTTGATGTATTGTCTGCTTGAATTTTCGCTCACATCCGGATTGTTACCTGTCATTCGCGACTGTATCAGGATCGCTACCTACTGTTCTTAAAAAGAAAATGATTTTCTATTCAATCTCTGAATTTAAATTCTGAATGTTCACATCCAGGCGGACCAACAATTTTTAGCAATTCGAATCCAAATAGAATCGAAGAAATAGAAAAAAATTTCATTTGACAAAAATTACGCAGGATGCTTTTAAATTTTAAAGGCATTTTCTGAACATTAAGTTCGCACAAACTTTTCTAAATCATTTCAAACATTAAAAAAAATTATTCTGATATCAGTACTATGTAAGAGCAGTTAGTATCTAAATGAACCAGATCAGGTTCTGGACTTTGAAAATAACACTCATGCAGGATTCTAATTTAAACCCGGTAGAGTGAAAAAAGAGAAAGGTTCAATGGCTCGCGCTTTTCTCCTACCATAATTACCTTACCCTAATATTTGGAATTATTAGGTGCTTCCATGTATTTTAATCAGCGACATCTATTGGTAAACATACAAAGTATCTACATAAAAGACAATGATTTTGGGTTTTACCAGTTTACTATGACTTTATTGTTATCATTTTGAAAGTTTTCCGTTTCGTATTATTGAGTTAGACCCTAATCATGGAATGCTCCAAATTGCATTTTCGACATTCATTGCTTTTTTTTTTTTAATTATTTGAAGAAATCTGCTTCTGAAGCCCATCAGACAGTTTTAGAAACTTATGGTGATGCTGCTACGTCATATCCCATTTTTCGGTTTTGGTTTCAACAATTTAAGAGTCAATGACAAAGAATGTCATTCGATGTCAATGACAAAGAACGGTCTGGAGGACGCAAAAAATTCGAAGACAATCAATAGAAAGACTTATTGGACGAAAATGGGAAAAAGTTATAGAAAATAATGGAAAATATTTTGATTAATATATTTTGTACAAATTTTTCGCCTTTTTAAAATGAAAAAATTATCAAAATACATAAAAGCACCTAATATGTTATTTCACACCCCACCCTCCATTCCATCCCAAAAAAGTTATGCAGTCAAATGTTTATCACTGAGATAATCGAAAAAGTGGGTTAGTTTCTTTAAATTGTTTACATATTGGATAATCAACCAATAGATAATGATTCATGAATTTTCTTGATTAAATGGAAATAAATTGATAATAAGTACATTTTCTTCAAATTAAATACATAAATAATGACGCAGTATGACCATATCTGACTTTAACGCCATGCCGTGTCATGAATGATTGATTTGCGCTCTTATCATCTTTAATCAGCTATTTTTTAACCCATGCATTATGCGTAATTTATGCAGCAGTTAGCCTCATTTAAAAAACAATGAACTTTCAGGTGGAAAATAATTGGAATATTTGTCTGTTAAGATATTCAAGGAGAGAAAAAAAAAAAAAACGTAAATACTTATACAGACATCTCTTTTATAAAATTCTTATTGTCTGGATGCTGAAAGTTCTTCGTTCTGAAAATATCTCAAATTAATTTGTGATAACAATTTGTGGAAAAAAATATCAGTTCAGGTGTCCTTCTGAGCTTTTGATCACAATTCAGAATTACTAGATTCATCCTAAAAAAAACCTCTTAACCCCCCCCCCCCCTTATAAACAGAATGCTAATCTGAAGGTTGTCTTTTTTTATGACACAAGGGCCAGTACTGGCCAAGTACTAAAGCATAAGAACATTTTATTTTGATTTAAAAATATCATGAAAATGTTTTCGACAAAAATAACACTGTCTACATCGATTAGAAGAATTTTAATCCAAAATACAACAAATGTTATATGGAGCACAGGATTTTCTCTTGTCAAAACTTATGTGTTTCTATAGTGTACAGGATATCTCAAAACTAGGACTACATACTTCTAAGAGAAGTAGGGTATTCTTAGATGACTCGAAATTATATAGCAATCCCAGGTCTGAAGTGCTTGCCAGACATGGTAGATGGCGTTGCACGAACTCGTAATTTCCGAGCTTTTCTTGCCAAAATTTCCATCTCAGCATTCCATAATACTGCATAATCAGTGATATGACAGCTGCCCACTTGAACAGAGTGTGGTTTTTTAACCAAAAGCATGACAATGATGCCAGCAGATCCAAAATGCATAGTTCGTGCATAATAAGTTGCATTGTAAATTGCGAAAAACATCTTGACATTCGACACTTCATGCACTTCGACTTGGGCGAAAATAAAATTCCTGCATAGAAAGACTCATCTTACACATATTTTTTTTTCAATTCCTCCCCCCCCCCCAAAAAAAATGAGATCCAGCGATTGAGTATCAAATTATTATATCAAAGTCTTTGACCTTAAAATGGTCTAAATACAAATGTGTATATGGGAGAAGGAAAACTTCTTTCCATACATGAAATATCCATATTGAATCTGAATGTTTGATCTGCTGATGTCGTGGTTATGATCATGTCCACATGGACACCTTTGAAGTCTAACGCGCGTAATCTAACATGCTTAGCAAGCTTTTCCCTTCCAACATGGCTTTGAAAATTCTGAGGTGCCTTGGTATAACTTATTTCTCCTAGAAGTTTGTAACCCGGTTATGCGACTGTGTGTACTTTTTTGTAATTAATGAATCCTATATCTTAATATACACAATGGATTTTTAGAGATAGAAGCAGATTCACGCATATATGGCTTACATATCATGCTACTCATTTAGAGATGAAAGAGACTCTTTGAGATACACCAAACACTTCACTTACACATTTTACTTATTGAAGATATTTACAAAAATGCTGTATATAATATGAGAATATATACAGCGTCACTAAAGTCTCGACCACCGTAATTCTTAACAGAGATTAATTGTGTGGGGAAAGAAATGCTTAACTCCGAACGCTTGCTCAATAAAACTACGGTGAGTGTCCGAGTTACCTATGTATCTCTGTGAAATTTCTACCTTTTTCGTTAATTGGGATTTATTGAATACCTAAAGCACGTACTTTGTTCGTTAAAGATGCTCATCCAGATGATTTTCGGGAGAGAGTGGCAGGAAGGTTTTCAGAGAACATCGTAGAATATCCGAGCATGTATGCTCTTAGTAGTCATCAGCTTTCTCTTTTGTATGCCAATTTTTAAGAAAACAGTCTATGCAGATTTGATAGAATATTTATTATCTTTGAAAAGGTAACTTGGACGCTCTAGTATTCTGAAGTACCTGAATTCGAATCATTTTCGGGATGAGAGACTTAAACGAATGGCGAACAGAAATGCTTAAAACAGTTTACAGAATACGAATGTGAGAATAAAAATACATACAGCGCCAATTACTAGTTTTGGCACCTAATTCATAGCAGAGATTATCAAAAGACAGAAAGAGAATAAAAAATATATACAAAAGAATAAAATTGCATGCGACGCTACTTCTTTTCATATTGTAATTCGTAATAGAGCCTTATCATGGGACTATGTGGCGAAAGGGATGTTTAAACAATTCCCAATTTAATATCTTCTTTTTATCAAATTTTACAATACACAAAACTCTAATGAATGGTCTTTAAGATCTCATTTGTTAGTCGTTATATTGCTTCAGTTCGTAAATTAATGGTCTCAAATTATCGAATGGTCTGCTCTGTCTATCGAAACATTATTGTACTTCAAAAGACTTTTTTAAATTCATTTTTTATTACAAGAGATTAGATACTAATTTATTTTACAGACCTATACGAAAATATCTAGCTGAATGCTTTTTGTATGATTATACGAAGCAGTTCTTTATATTTTACTCCCTATCTCTATCTCCCTCTTTTTTCTTCTTCTTTTTCTGCATCAATGCAAATTTCAAAAAGAAAAAAAAGGGGTGGCGGGAAGGAGATGTCACAAATGATAGGAGAAATTGGAGGGGGGAAGGGGGTAAAGACTGTGCTCATGACTGATATTGATACAATTCTCTCCTACAGCTCCGGGGATTGGCGTCCCCACAATCACGTGATCCAAAGAAACAGAACTTCTTCCCCAATTGTCTTTTTTTCCTATCCCTTCCCCCTGCCTATCATCCCCACTTTTTATTAACATAATTTTTTTGTTTTAATCAGCACATGAAAAAAAAAAGCGTCGACCGCCCACCTTCTCTGGGTTCATTAACATATTCACGGGAGTCCTTTTATGTTCCACGACCACCACCACCCCCACGCGCCCAATCAGATGTTGGTCCCTGCGCAAAAACCTCGGATGCTGCGGAGATCCACCTTCCAGGGGAATGATGGACAGCTGCTCCCGCATCTTCTTTTCCTATTTCTCGACCACCCCTCCCCCACGCTCGATTTCCCGCGCTTTTTCATCATCCTCACCCCTCTACGCTCATTTTTTTTTTAATTATCAAATTCTTCATCTCATTCTGTGGATTGTTCGAAGAATAGTGGTACATTTGATGTAAACTGAAAAGTGATGGATTTTTTTTTTTTTCGATCCGTGTATTCTGAAGTACACTTTTGGTTGAATGGTTTATTAATTTAATTTAATTAATTTAATCTAATGTCCATATTCTTCTGTTTATTGGATACTGACTATAAATAGTATAAAACTGAATTGTATCAAGCATTAGTATAAAAAAAAAATTTAGATTCCTAGAACTCAAGTCAATGTTCTTTCTACATTAAGGTTTCTTACGCATTTTTTATTTCTTTCCGTAAACAATTCTATTTGTAGAAGAAAAGTTATTTCACCAAATTTTACTAATCAGCAATAAAATAAATCATTAAAATTTTATTTGTTGCTAAACCAAAACATTTAGATTATTTTTATAGAAAAGTTCAATGTGATACTGCAAATCAAGATATTTTTTCCATAGTATCTTTACTGGGCGTACTGAAAACTCAGTCAAGAATGTAAAATTCACTATTTTAGTGACTTTGAGATTTACAATACTAAATACTAAACAATATAAAAGATAATGCGGTACTAAAAGATTAACAAGAATATGTAATATCATTATTTTCAGGAGACGAATTTATCTGCATGTTTTCAAAATTCACATACAGTACTGCAGATTAACAAAAATTGTTGTGAACTAATACTTGCCACCTTATTAGGGACTAAGACCTTAATTTAAAAAGGAAAATAAGTAACTGATTGCAACAAAATTACTTACAGCAATACTCTATTAAAGTGTTTTCATAAATATTATTCGTGGACAGATTTATTGTTTTGAATTTATTTTTAATGAGAAAAATCACTTATTATCATAATTTAATAGTATCTTTCACATGAGTTCAATGATGATGCGTTAAAGCACACACCTTTTTTTAATGATGAGGCATTAAAAAATTAATTTATTAAAAATAAAGACTTGTTTTATCGGATCTAAGTTATTATAACTATTACTAATGAGACAGTCTGCATATACTAACCCCTTAACTGGTTCGCTTCTTCTTTCAGCTAATTTGATTATACCTTCTATAATGGGAATGATATGCTATGTTTACTCAAATGAAAATCTGTAGAATATTTCGGATTGTTATTTATTCGAAGCCATTTTTGTATTAAATTATAATATTCATAAATAATTTGATTGTTGAATAAAAGTGTAAAATTGCGATGAATTGATGTACGTCCGGCGTATTGGCAAACCAGGTAAAGGGTTAAGAAAATATGTAAAAATTTACTTTCACTATTATATAAACCCTGAGATTACAATATCCGATCTAAGATCTTTTGCAATTGCAGTTTAAATGGCCCGTCGAAGCATTGGTATATTTAGTGCTACTGAATACTTTTAAAGCAACATTTTAGTAGAAGCAGTTAACTAGATGATACTAAAAATGCAGTATATAATATTTTTTTCAACTCACATACCGAAATAGCAGATCAAATCTAATGACATAATAAAAATTAGATTTAAAATTATACTCTGATTCTTCTTACACAAATTTATGGATGAAATCTAATACATTTCAGCAAATTTTCGATTACAGAAACATATTTCCTGGCATGTTCCGGACAAAGAATTTGTTGACGGACATATGTTAGTTGCAAATTTTCACGAACCTTTATGGCTACAAAAAAATACCATTCCATGTTTTTAGGAAAATATATGTACTGATGATTTTTAGAAAAATGCTATGTACTGCTAATGCACTTTTGGAACATTGTTTGAAATTTTCAAAAATCGTTAATTTTAGTGCTTATGTAATTGGTGTGATCACATGTTTAGAAATAAAATTAAAAATGCTCATCGAGAAGAATATCAATTCTTATGCTACAAATATTGTATATTATTTACCAATGTTTCTAAAACTTGTATATTCGTGAAGGAATATTATAAGCATGTATGAATTTTTTGAAAGTGTCTTATAAATACTGGTGAATTTTACATTTGACTTGAATATTTTGTGGATTGTTATAGAATAAATTTATTTATGTAATATTCTTATATTTTATGGATTTTTATTTGCAAATATTTATTAGAATTCACGAATATTTGAGAATGCATTCAAGAAACACTAAGGCATGTTTAAGATATTCAATATTGTGAATATTTGTGAAAATTCATGAATATATTCTAAGACATTGCTGGGAATAATTAGATTTTTTGGGTTTAATGGCACAATGGAAATATTTGGCTATGCTATGCCAAGAACACTGATGAATGTTTATAATTATAACGTATGTTATAAGATGGTTTGAAAGATGAAAAAAATGAAAGAATTCTTAATCTTTTCCTGAATTTTAACGTATTATTTTTAGAAAATTAAAATTCCCATATTTGTGGAAGTTTCTGTCTGCAGATATTTTATTAGAATTTATGAATATTTTGGTATATTTTCAAAAACATTTACGCATGCTTATAAATATTTAACATCATGTTTTTGGATTTTCATAGGAATTTATGAATATTTAAAATTCTATTGAAGAATTATGCTAGGGTTGATTATATTCATCGGATCTAATAGCATTTCATATATGGTGATACTTCGCCAAAACCATTCTAGGATTGGATTGGATTAATCGGATTTAATAGAATAAGAGCCATAATCAGCCAAAACATTACGCCAAAAATGTTTATGATATTAAGGTACATGCCATCGTTGGAAGTTGGAGAGTGTGAAGATGAGAAGGGTGAAAAAAGATTTATGAAATAATTAATTAATGATTTTACATCAGCAAACATAATCCAATGTCATCGTTAAAGTTGAGTCCATCAGTACTTCTAATAAGCATTTCATCCTTCAGATTATAATTTCCTGAATTCCAGTGAGTTAAAATTACAGGCCATCAGCTTCCCGAAGATTTTTATCATTTCCTTTCAATTCTATTAGCTTCAAATGCCATCTGATCAAAGGAACAATTAGCACCCATTTGTCTAATCCCCAACAATTAATCGATGGGGCTTCCTGACGAATTAATTGGTTAATAACCTCAAAATAATAGATGGTCAATTTGCCAATATCTCTTGAGATCAAACTTGAAAATTGCCTGGTTGTGTGTCACTTCCTCTCCAAGTTCTGAATGACAGCAAAGTAGTTGACTTAGAAAAAAATAATAAATGTATGCATGTATACGGATAGAAAATCTCTAATTGTCATTTTCTTCCTTTTTTGTGAGTAAATCATCAAAATCAACAGGCACATCCGACGTTATTCCACATGAATTCAACGTGACATGAATCCTCACTTGTTCTACGAAGCAGTAAAAATGTGGATGTTCCGCCAATAAAAATCGAATTCGTATTCAACTGATGGATGTAATGCCTTGATTCCAACAGCAGATGGAACAGCACCGTCCTTTACCGGATGTTGTTGTAACACAGGATGGTTATCGGTAGTCTCAATTACTGAAAAGGCACAGAAAAAGATCTGGCGATTGGCTATTGTTTGGCGACGGAAAATTTATTCCAGCAATCTGCGCAAGCGGAATAGGCAATGAATATTTTGGAGCGCAGCCGTTTAAATTGTTTGTTAGATATGTGTGGGTGTCCATTGTGCGTGTTTATGGTTTTTCAGTAATTAATTTCCGGATTTCGCGCTTTCTGTTGCGAAAAAGAGAGAGAGAGAAAAAAAAAACATGTTAGGAATTCCAAAAGCTGTTAGTTTAATGGTTGGAGTCGTGTGAAATCACATCGTCATTGATCATTATATGAATTCGAAATTTCCTTTTATTATTTCTAGGATTTGCTTTGCAGTTTCGAAATATATATTCTCTATCTTTGTTTCAGCAATTCTTAATTATTTTTCAGAATGTTTTTCTTGCTAATGCATACGATTGTTAAATTCAAAAATAGAAATAATAGGAAAATGTTTAGCTTATTTGAAAAATAAAACAAAAATTGTTATTCATTTTCTGAGTTATTTCATTTTAGAGTTATATCGGCGCAATTCATCCTATTAGTAAACAAAACTCGTAATTTTAACCTAAAAGCTGATAAATGAAAAATAAAGATCGAATTTACCATATCCGATTGAAACATATTAATATTAAATCAGCCTGTAGGTTAGCTCCTCGAAAATCTTTCAATAGAAATTAAAAAATTTCAAACACATATTTCATTTTCTGCCTCTAAAGAATGAAAGAATCATAATTTTATTCTAATTCAAGCTTGCTTTATCTGAATTTCTGTTGATGTTTGTTCTGAGCAACGTATTAAATTTGTGGAATCTGTAAAATTCCTGCTGAAAATTTAAAACGCCTCTTCACTTGTAAGGTCCTGATTCGTCCCTGATTCGAGTTTCAAAATAGAATTTTTGTTATATAAACCTGCAATTTAATCAGAATGCCAAATATTAAAAAAAAACTCAATCATTTGAGCGCTTTTAAGTTTTTTGGTTGTTTGTCATAAAGGATATAAAGATAATAAACATATCAATTGAGATGTATTATTTGATTAAAAGAGAAAATAAATTCGTATGCCAAAGAGTTAAACATGTTTTGCGAGCATTGTATATCAAATACCCTGATGTTGTATGAAATAAATACTGTTTCTTTTAAGTATGAAAGAAAATTTTGTGGGAATCATTCAAAATTAAAATTAATGAAGCAAAGGAATACTTGAAAATATAAATTTCTCTTTTGTTCTTTATAAAGGACATAAGGACAATAAACTTCTCAATCGTGATGTATTATTTGATTAAAAGGGAAAATAAATTTGTATGCCAAAGAATTAATTATTTTTCTGAGACTATATAAAATACCCTGATGTTGTAGAAGATAAATACTGTTTCTTTAAGTATGAAAGAAAATGTTGTAGAAATCATTTAAAATTTAAATAAATGAGGCAACGGAATATTTGAAAGTATAAATTTCTCTGTTGCCTTTTATAAAGGACATTAGGACAATAAACTGCTCAATTAACATGTAATATTTGAATAACGAGAAAAATAAATTTGTGTTCCAAAGAGAGTTAAACGTTTTTCTGAGACAATGTATATAAAATAACCTGATGGTGTTTGAAATAAATATTATTTATTTTAAATATGAAAGATAATTTTGCTGAAATCATTCAAAATTAAAATGATTGAGACAAAGGAATGATTGAATATATAAGCGATATGAAACTTTTCTATAAAAAAATATATGTACAGAAAGACAGATTCGAACAGAAATTTGAATCACAATTTATAACTTTGCCTGTACAGAATTCTTGTATGTGTATTTGCCAAATTTCACGCTTGCCTCAATGAAAAATCTTAAATATTAGAATGAAAATAATTAATATTTTTTGCCTCGTTATTTTATAGAATGGGTGAAATTAATATACATTGCCATTAACTTACTTACATTCTCTGAAAATAAATAAATTCCATTTTCTAAGAACTGTTGGGTTTATTTTGAATTTGCATATTGCTAAAAGTGAGGTTGGAATATCGATTTGTTTATTAAAAAAATTCAGTTTCTTTCAAGTGCTGCCCTCCCCTTAAACTTTGCGAAAATACGAGCAAAAAATATTGAAATGAAAAACAATTTTCACTTTTCAGAATGGTTGAATATATGGATTGCCATTAACACGTCTTTCAACTGAATAAATAATTCCACCTTCTCTTCAACTGAGCAAATAATTTTACTTATTAGTAGGGTGTTTACTCAGTGCTGAGCTTCTTATAGCTAAAAGTGAGATCGGTATAGCAATATGTGCATAAAAGTGCAGTTTCATTTCTTGCAAGTGCACCCTCGAACCTTATACCAATGTTCGAACAAAAAAAAATCTTAAATATTAAAATTTGAAGCATTTAATTTATTTTGCCTCGTGGCGTTTTTAGAATGGTTGGATTCATACCTTGCCTTTACCATATCCATTTACTAACTAAGGAGTGGAATGCTGATTTACTTAATACTGAACTGCTTATCGCTAAAATTGAGACTAGAATAGCAATTTTTTTTTTATAAAATGGCGGTCAAAATTCTTGCAAGTGAATCCCTGAAACCTCAACAAAATCCAAATACAGAGTTTGAAAGTGAAAAGTCCTTATTATTTTGTCTCATCACTTTTTAGAAGGCTTGAATATCATATGTTGTCAATAATATATCCATGGCATAACAATTTCACGATTTAATAAATCTATTTACTAAATGCGTTTTTTAGTAAGTGCTGAACTGCTTATTGCAAAAAGTAAGACTGGTATTGGAACTCTATTAAGTGGTGCTTTTAAATTCTTGAAAATGCATCTCTCAACCCACACCAAAACCAAAACTTCAAATAATAAATATTAAAATTAAAAATATTTCATATTTTCTATAATCATTTTTTAAAGTTAAGTCTGAATATTATACATTGCCATATATATGGCACAACACTCTCTACGTTTCTACAAATCCCATTTACTAAGAAATGCCGCTCTAACTTACACCAGTATCACCCACTCGAATCTTCACACAATCAACCCTTTGAATTCCCCACGCTGGTTGGACACTCCTCGTACCTTCTTCTTCGATTAGAATTTTTTTTCGATCTTTTTTTTTATTTTTTTTTAATGTCATTCTTTCCCCGCCTTTTTCCTAAGGATTCAAATGGCGCACCATTCCAGCCCATCCTCCTCTTCATACCTCTCCCCCCTCTCCCCTGCAATCAATTATTCCGGCCTGGATTTAGTTCGGGAGATGGGGGAACTCTACTCTCTCCCCCCCTGCCTTCTTACTTATTTATTTCACTTCTTATCTTGTTTATTATTGTTTTACCCGTATCTCTCGGTTTTCCATTATGGAAAAGATCACGTTACTACCCTGTCTGATTTAGAACGACTGAACCGGGCAATTTTAACGAAGGGAAATTATAACGATATCGATTATGATGAATCGGTCTGAGTTGCTTTCGATAAAGCATGCCGCAAGTTTGTTAAGTTTCTTCTTTTTTTTTCATCTGTCGATGCTTTGTATATTTTGGCCCACATTTCGCCTAATATTTAAAATTCTATTTATCAACTACGCAATCTTTCGTATGACGTTTACATGAAAGACGGTTAACTGTCTTCAATGGTTATTTCATGCTTACTGATGTTGATGAATCAGATAGGATTGAACCTTAAGATTTATGAATATGATACTTTTGTGCAAGGAAATCTGTTTTATTTAAGCATCAATCTGGTTATGGCAAACCTTTTTGGCATTAAAAAAAATCCATTTCAGTTCCCACATTGCTATGATATCGCTGAAGTTTGAAATGAGATGGATGTTTGGTTTGATTTAATTCAATGCCACGTTTTGGCAATGCCTCGTAACGGCAATTTTGAAACCATTTAACATTTGATTCGTATGAGTTTTAATCGTACCCACCTTGCAATCATACCATTAAATTTCAGAATAAGATTAATTTTACTTTCATTTAGTTAACGTTTCGCAGCTGCACGAGGACAATTTTGAGATGCAATTATTGTCAGGCGATGAGAAAGACGTATGAGACAGCACTTACCTGCTCTTAACACACTTTTTTAAATGTCATCGCTTCCAGTCTTCTGCTATTTCGAGCCCCCCTACTTTACCCTCTCCAAGTTGCCTGCTCTGCAAGTTGAGAATTATTGACATTTGAATCTAATAAAAAATGTTTCATTGTGATTTCTTATTCTTTACCGCTTAATGGGCGAATTGAAGTTGAATGACACTTCATATTTCAATTCATATTCAATTATTTTATTTTTATCTGTATTTTATGATTATTTTTATTAATAATTTTAATATATGTTAATGTACAGGGCTCATCAGATACCTAAGCCAGTCCAAATGAATTATATTAATCGAATAACTACTTTGACTTATAGATTTAAGTGTCAAAATTATAAAAATTAATACAGAAGTTGGACATACTATTCTATACGAACGATTTGGTTCTAAATATTGTCAATATAGCTACTAGCTCAAAATAAGTATCAGTTAAAATTTTCCATTATACTTTTAGCTTTAAAAAAATTATTTTATTTTTTTCGATTTCAACGATTTAATCTTTAAAATTTGTCATTTAGAAAATAACATTGTATAAAATCTACCTTAAAATGTTTGAGATAATATTTTACTACAGGAAAAATTCTTGTTTTAGAATTTTAACAGGATGCAGAGTGTTCTTTTAAAAGATCCGATTCGAAAATTTATTATTATTTTATGCTCACTATATTAAGAAAGCATATAAGTTTCATCAGTAATATCAGTAATATTTTCCGTCACAATACGCTTTTGCCAAATGAGTGGTATTGATAGAATTCACTACCTACGTTACTCACGGATCTAAAGTTGCCAAAACCATAACAAAAATATATAAGATATTTAGCTATCGTCTGAATGATATCCTTGTTATTGATAAAAGACACGTTGAACGTGTATAATAACACCAATCAAACTTTGCTCCATTATTAGGAGTATGCAATTTGTTCCTTTATTTTCTTGTATTTCAAAAAAAGTCATTCAAGTTTCAAATCGCGTCGTTCTTTTTTTTTAAACATTCTATGTTGTTGTTAATCTTCAGCATCTACTTCCTGATCAAATCAACGAATCCAATCATTCAAACGAAGTTGGTTACAAAAATATTATTCGAACAATTTAAAATATCTTCATTCGAATTTAAATTCAAAAACATTTAATAGGTGACATTTCAATCTGAATATTATGTAAAACTTCATTCGAAGGATTTCGATTTTCGAAATTTTATTGCGAACCAATTTTATACAATAGCGAACAAGTAAATATGTCTTTCTTGTTCAGTTTCCAGTAAATTATACTGACATTTATATTTTATCTGTCAAAGAAAAGCGCTTTTTGCTCCCATGTATTTACCTTTAATAACTATCTTTACCTATCGCTCAGAAACGCGTAACCTTGTCATCGAACCGATAAATGATCGATTTGTAATTGTTTAGGAATTGCTATTAATAATTACTATTATTAAATTATTATCGTTTTAAAACTGATGTGGGGTTTTTATTTATAGACATATTGAGTGGTTTTTTTTAGTTTATTTTGGTTTTCATAGCAATATATTTAGCTGTCGCCGTAGAAAAGCTACCGCGTGGAATATTTTCGAGATTTAATCGCTCTTGGCGCCGATTTTAATATAAATACGTAGATATGTGTGCTATAATAACCATTTATGTTTAGTATATTCATCATAATTCCTGGAAGTTTTCCATTGTTCTTTTCAAAATTGAATTCTGTTTAGCAAAAATTTGTGAGGAAATAAATGGAACAACATTATATGCTCAAAGTGTGTTTGTAAAATAAATTTTTGTGATTTTGCTTTAAGGCTGTAATTATTTTAAAATTTGGGCGCTTAAAATTCCACTAAATAATTGTTATAAAACCTGATTATCTTCCTGTCTGTTCTTTTTTTCTAACTTTTTTGCTGTTTAAAAATGCATGAGGGATTTTTTTTTTAATTTGGTCATTCATCAATTTTTAATAAAAAAGGAAATAAAGTACTTCTACTAATCTGATGAATCGGAATCATGTGAGAAAAAATGAATAAGATTGGATATGCAAATGGCGAAAAAATTATTTCTTCTGAAAAAAGTTCACCACATTTTTTTTTTATTATTCATTTAAATTTGTTAGGCCAGTTGCTTACAGTTTATATATAGTAGAATTTGAGGTACTTGATTTTCTCAAATTCAAAAATGATTTAAAAATTCTGCCTCCTGTTTAATGAATTTTTTTACATTTTAAACATCCGTAAATCAATACATAATCAAAAAATATTCTAAACCACTTAAAGAATAATATACAGATTACTTTCCTAATTTAAGAACATATTGCGAAAAAAGCAATGAATATAAAACTGTAAAATATTATTATAGAATCATCAAGTTCGTAATTTTTTTTAAATCGAGCAGTTTGCGCAATTAGGCAGGAACAGTGATTTTACATTCGATTGTAATCAAAATGGTGTCAATGAAGATAAAAGTTCAAAATCTTCTTTGGTTCTATGAATTCAAATCTGCCTTTATTGTTTAGGATAAATTTTCAGGCTGCATAAAGAACAACGTGATTTGAAGATATCGATGCACTCAAAATTAAGATCACATGCTGTGTCGTATGACCCTTGGAATGCTGGACAATGCTTCGCAAGAATTGCAATATCGCTTTGACATTCTTCGAGTTACTGAGGGTGGTCACTTTAAAATTTATAGACGTAAGTGGGTCTAATAAAACTTTATAAACGTCTTTATATTGAAATATATTAAAACTATATGCCAAATTATATTTTTTTACAATTTTTTTTTCAGTTAGGGAAAGACTTTGTGACTACTCTGCATTTTACCTTGTTTCAATGAATAAATATACTCTTGAAAAAAAAATATATTTATATAGCTTTATAACAAAGTTTTAGAGTTTTACGATTGTAATATTAAAAAATTGAGAACCATTTTTTGTTTGAAATGGTAATGTGTCAAAAATATTTTACCAAATATGATTAATTAGCCTTGGAACTATATAAAAATTTAGACATCGTAATTGCTTCAGCAATACATTTATTGGTTAAAACCGCATAATAACAATTATCTATTTCATTTAGATCTCTTTTTTTACGGGAAGTTTATATCTATTTCTAACATTTTAAACGTTTAGTTATTGGGTTACGATTAGAGAGGACAACCTGTATATGTAATATCTATTATATGCTGGATATCGATATGTGTGGTCTTTTTCTTATTATAGAGATAGCACTTTAAAATTATAAGAATAAATTAAATGATGTTTCCTTTTTTTTTAACATTTTTAACTACATGCCCACAATATACATGTTTGTAAAATTACAAAAACCATTGCGTTCATTTCTTAATTCCCTATATTAAACTGCATTATCTGTAATATTTGTATCTAAAATTAATAACACTCGATTCGGTTTTTAAACACATTTTTAGTCTGTTGGAATGTTTCATGCGGCCGGCCAACTTTTTAGCATTTGGAAATTACTCCTTTAATTCCATCTTCCTATTAGTGTTTAACTTTATATGAGTTTTAGAATTTTTATAAGTTGATTTCTAATCCTTTATGTCATTATTTGCGGTATTTACTTATGTTTGAAGATTCCCCCCCCCTTTTATTTTAATAAAATGTGCATTTTTTTATCTTAATTTTAGTAAAATTTATTATCACTAATTTTTGTGTAATCTAACTTTATCCCACTCCATATTCTCTTATTTTGCGTTCCCCTAAGGAAGTTATGTCTGTTTGTTGAAAATGACTGGATTTAAATGTACGGTTAACATTTTAACGTATTTTAATTTTTACAATAATTTGCTCGATCGAAAAGCTATTTATAAAAAGTCTTTTGAAATAGATATGAACTTTGATTTTTCGATATTGTACAATTTTCTCGCCTGTTTAAATATGTCCTGAATACTTTTAATAGCATGACGAGTGAAGCTCGTTATTGCTCAACTGGTCACTAAATGCTCATGATCAATATAGCTTGATACTGTCGAGGAAAGGGAGAACCGTTATGTAAATGTTACATAAATATATTGAATTATCGCTTTTTTTAGACACAGTAAGTTAGCAATATGTCATTCTAAGATTTTATTATTTGACACAAAAGTTGCACATAATCCACCAACACTTCAATTATTCCATGGATTTGTAGTTATCCTATTAGTTACTAGGATTCCCATTTGAGATTCTGGAATTTTACGTACACAACTCGGCGCCAAAAATATATTCGGTCCGCCTGACAGTTTAGTTTAATTGTATATATATTAATCAATATTGTGTGCAGCAGAAAATGTGTATTTTGTGTTTCTTTTCTTTACAACAATTGAACAAATTTGAAATCCGTTTGTAAATTTAACGGAATAGAATTGTCATATTTGAAGCATTATATTTTGGTTTGGTTTTTATATTGTAATGCAATACTTGATATAAATATGTAATTTAAAGATTATAGTAAAGTTCTCTTTCTTACTCAATTTTTTGTTTTTTATTGAGATGATTTGCTTGATAATTTTATAAAGATAACCTTTTTCAAATATATATATTATAATTTATCCAGCAAAATTTTTTTAAAAAAAATCAGTTAATGGGTTGAATTCCATAAGCTTGAACATTCTCGAAATCTTCCAATTAGGTAGTAGAGAAAATAAAATAGTTAAATTAATAGTTACTTTGATTTAATTATAGATTTCAATATAAAAAATTCTGTAATTCTATATAAAAATCAATCATGCCATTGTAAGTTAAAAGGTCCATAATCAGATTCCATCTTTGAAATCATTATACAATGCACATTTTGTTTCATTTAATATTTTTTTATAGATTTTCGCTCATCTTATAATATATATTGGATTGCTTGATAGAAATAAATTTTGTCAGCCATGCATGATATATTGTACTCAGAAACAGCAGCTCATATCGTACTAATATGTACCAGCATGAATCAATTGAATGACAGGACAGAACACGATCTTTCGAACCTTGCAGTCGTGCCCACCTTTCAACCCCCGGCGACTGAGTTTCATTCGAGGAAGTGAAAAGAAAAGGGCTGGATGGGGCGTTGTGGATATTTTTCTGTCTGACTGGCGAAGACGCCAGCGAATTTCATTGATAATTACTTCCCTAAACTTCCATTAGAAAGGCTGGAAACTTCCTTTTAATGTCTAATCAATTCCAGTTGCCAAATGAAATACGACGCTATTATACTCTCACAATGACCGGGTGTGGTCCGCTCGAAAGACACCAAAAACTTTTCTACACTGATAAAAGCAAACAGACTGGCGTGACTCCGCTATCTCAAATATGCATCAAATTCGATGGCATCATCTTCATCGTTGTCTACAACCACTTAGTGCTCGGGCCAATCAGAGTAGTATTTTTTTTTTTCTTCTTCTGCCTGATGCTCTATGTGCTTTGCCTTGGATGAATAAAATAGGAATGCAACCGAAATAAAGATTATAAAAGAACTTAAAAAGAAGAAAAGAAGATTGGTGTCATTGAGTTGTAACGTAAGGAACTAGATAAATCCATTGCTAAAATCGACAATAACCTCAAAGTGTCTATTGAAAACATTAGTGTCGGTTAAATGATATCCATGAATTCCGTCTACAATTTGAAATAAATAGTTTTGTAAATGCATAAAGAATTTGTATAAATAAAAAGTTCATGTATTTATTTAATTTTGCTTTTTCCTTAACGAATTGAATTTATAGAAATGCGACTTAAAATTTAATTATTTTTAGTATTATTTTGTATTTGTGACTTCTCTCTAAAAACTAGCGGGTATAGTCTTCCCAAAACTTTCTCGCATATTCTCTAATAAAGTTGTTATATCAGAGAATGCTTTACATGACATTGGCGTACAATATTTATGAAATATTAAACTTTGCATGAATTTAGCATTTTTACTTAATCTATCGAGTCATTCTTGGCGAGATTATATCGGCGATTAATCTCTGGCTTGCAGTTAATATCATACGAAAATCGAATCGATATTTTAGATGCGTTTTTCTCAATCAATTGAAACAAAAATTTGTTTAAAGCTCCACTTATACTTAAAAAAATCTCATACCAAATTTAATATGTTTAAATCATTGCGTTTTTAATTATCGCGTTTGTATGTTTCTGAAATTACAGACCAACAGATGCCCAACCCCTCATTTGGATTTGGCTCAAAATTTGACAAGTGCCTACACTATAGACGTTAAACCTATGTACCGAATTTCATCTATCTAGGTCTCTTCGTTTTGTAGTTATCGTGTTAACTTATTTTGAACAACCGAACAGACAGACTTCTGAACAGATTTTATTCGAAATTTGATAGAAATAAGCAGATTTGGTGTAAAGACCGTATACCAAATTTCATCCATCTAGCTCAAAGCATTTTCTTCAGTTATCTTCGTCCATAGATAGATAGACGACATTTTCTAAAAATGTGTTTTTCAAACTCAGGGAAGTCTAAAACGTGTTCGAATTTTTTGACAATTACTATATTTTTTGTATACTACGTATACGAGAAAGTAAAAAGAAAGAAAGATACCTTAGCTTTGTCATTTGATAAGCTGAATTAAAATAATCTCTATTGTCTGAAGACGATTTAGAGCGCCGTTCGGAAATGAATAACCACTTTCTAATTCCATATCAGTAATGATGGAAAAATTAAATAAAGCACTAGTTTAGCACTAATTTATTTTTATAGCACTAATTTACATTTGCACTAATACTAGCACTAATTTATTTTTCTAAACTATTAAACCCACCATTCAATTGTGACTGAAAATGAGTAGTTTTCATGCCAGATTCCTCTAAATAAAATTTTTCCAAGGGAAAACAAACTACAAGCATACAGCTTTCTAATCCTCTTTATAGATTCTTTCTGCCATATATATATATAAAATATTAGGACTGTATACTTTATATTATTCTCGAAGTTTTATAGAACTGTGTTTTATAATATGCCGTTGATTGATCGAAATACTTTATTATCATTAATGCATTTTTGAAGTCTTTTCTTTTAAATAGCTTAGTAATATCTAATCCCTCCTTGATTATTTTGGGCTCTTGGTATCAATACGTAATCCCTCTCAAAATATATTATTTTAAACGTATACATAAGTATTAATAAAATCGAGGTACTTTATTGTCTTTAATGTATTTTTGAAGTACTTTTTTTCATAATTTAGAAATATGTAATCTCTCCTTGGATATTTTAGATTCTTGGTATCAATTTGTAATATCCCCCCTCACGAAAATATCCTTTATGAACGTATATAAATGTACCGGTTAGATTTTTTTTAATTATTTAGGTTGTTTGAACCGCTGAAAAATACAAAAGTGTCCTCGGAAACTTTTGCAGATAAATAAGAACTGTTTATTTGCAGCAACCATCATTCGTAAGCACTGTTTATTTGCAGTACCTGGAGGACCGATCTTTGCTCGGCAGCTCTTTTTTTAATTCGCAAATAAAATCCTATCTTATGGCTCGTTTGAAGTTATAAGCGAAATCCAATCGAATTGCAAACCCGAGATCGAACATGAGGAAAATGCATGGGAGTACGAAGTCTCTATTTGTGATACGCTTATGAGGTCATATATAGCCGTCACATGTCAAGAAGAAGTTATAAGAAATGCTTTTATGTGTTTTAGGTCGCGTTATTTTTTCAGGTAAGGCAGCTATGTAGATAATAAAGCTAAAACTTATATTTATACTCGTTGTTTTCGTTTGTTTGTTGTTTGTAATATTTTTATTATTGAAGCATACTAGATATAATGACAAATTATTTTAGGGTCGAATTTGGATGCCCATAAACAGTTAAATGTTATCCATGCTTAAAATTCCTTTAATACTTGAATCCAAATCAAATGGCAGTTTCGCCAGATATTATGTATTTAATCCAGCGGCTAAACGCTTTAATGTATTACAAGTTTTGCAGCCATTGAGAAAACAGATATCTTTTATTTATTTATTTTTCCGTTTTGACGTGAGCAGAAGCTTGGTTTGGTTATCTGAAATATGCATCAAAGCTCAATAATATAATCTTCATCAAGCTTCAAAGCTGTCTTTATCCACTTAGTAGTCGTTCCAATATTTGATTATTGAATCAAAATCAGTAAAAAGTTTTTACAGGCCTTCGGGACATAACGTTGCTTGTCCAGGTGTTATCAAAACCAGATGTCCGAATGGCCGAGGGGTTTGTAGGTATTCAACCACCTTGTAGTAGTAGTACCAAGCGAGTCAGTCATCCGCTTTTTGGAACACGAGTAAACAAAAAGTCCCTACGAAAAATCTGCAGCAGCCAAATCCACCAGTCCACTCACGTATCGTTGCTGATAAGGCATTGGGAAGCCTTAATTTTATTTATTTTTAAGTGTTGGCGAAAACGCTTTCTGAGGATGCTGGAAGATTTACGACGCTGCTTTCTTGTATATTGTTTCTTTTCGGAGTTTTAAATCGTGAGAAAGGCTGCGTGCTCAGCATCGGGGATGGGGTGTTCATGAAAGCAATTGCGGAACGTATTCATTCATCCATCTAAAATATTTTATTATATCTGGTGGAGTTTTTTTTTTTTTCTTATTGTTTTGGTTTTAGGGAATGAAGTGAACTCTCTTCTCAGCGGTAGGATTTATAATTTAAGATAAAACTCGCATGTTTTCAGCTTTTGGGTAAATCCATATAATATTATGAATACACAAAAATGGAAAAAACAAATACCAAGATATGTGTTTGATGTTGTTTTTATCGCCAATAAATTGTGGCGATGCTTAAAGCCTTTGCGAATTTTAGCACGGTTAAACAGTGAAATTTCTGTAATTACAGATAAGTAATATAATAATGATATAATAATTTTTCTCTTTAACTTGGATTTAGTTCTGTCTTAAGGCTGATATCAACAACAATAATTTTTTAAAGATAACATCAGATGCATCGGCGATCATTATTTTATTGCCAATAAATTGTGAGGTTGTTTCTTGAATTCTGAAAGCACATTTCCAAATTTAAATGTGAACAGTGACTTTTCCTGCCAGTACAGGTATTTCATAATGTTATGAAGTAATAATTCTTTTCTATAATTTGATTTTAATGCTGCTTTCAGCTTTTTTTTTTTTTTTTTT
>JAPMOR010055312.1:150552-163959 GCA_026543865.1 Argiope aurantia | reverse complement strand
TTTTTTTTTTTTTTTTTTTTTTTTGCTTATATACGAATACATGAGAAAAGAATACGTGATATCATTTTTCTGTTGTTGTTGTTGTTATCACCAATAAATTATGGTGATGTTTCTAAAGCTATATCTTTGTGAATTTTAGTGCAGTGGTCAGTGAATTTTCTGCAATTACAGATATTAAAAATAAAAATAACATCAATTTTTAAAGATATTATACGATTTATTGATGTTATTTTTATTACCAATAAATTGTGAAGATTTTTTTAACCATTAATGCACTTTTGTGAATTTTAATGTGGTAGGTAAGGCCAATGACTTTTCTGTCAATACAACAACTCGTGATGCTATGAAGTTTTAATTTCGGATGAATGCTGTTTTTATTTTATCTTATTTCTATTTGAATATTTGTTAAAAGAATACGCTATTATATTTGCTTGGTTTTGTTTTTACCACCAACGATTATTAATGGCGTTTCTTTAGTAAATAATCAAACTTTTATAAATAGGATTTTTTTTCATATATAATATTCATTATTTTTAAGCTCTTCTTTGTTCGTTTTTTATTCAGATTGTATTTAATACTGTTTATAGCTTTTATTATATGCAATATTATCATTATGCGTAAAAGGATTCAGAATATTGTTTGTTTATTGAGATTTATATTACCAAAAATGTATTAGAGTTTCAGTTTTCTAACATTATAAATATCTTACTTGCGAATTGTTTGTTCCATTTTTAAAAATATAATATTCTTCCATATATAATATTCTGATGTTTTAATTCTTTATTGTAAGTTATATCTATTATTAATTCTAATATATATATATATATATAATATAATATGAAAGCTGAATAAATGCAGAATTTCCCAGTTTTATCGTTCAGCTTTAGTTTACAAACTGTTGAATTGGCTATAAAAAAATTGGGGAAAACTAATCATCACATTGCTGCTGTGGAAAAATAACAATATCCTTGGGATACGTTTTGCCTAAATCGATAGCAGTAACAAAATCAAATTGGGGAAATTTCGCTATTTATTAATCTTTCCTTGAAAACCATGTTGTTATATATAACCATGTTGTTATATATAACCATGTTGTTATATATAACGTTTATAAATCTATGCTAATATTTATATCTTTATTAGCATAGATTTATAAACGTGTATTAAAATTTTTATTTTATGTCTATGTTCATGGATTGAAAACGAAATGCATAAATAGTTACGCGATTACAACATCATGTTATTATTCCCCCCCCCCCCCACTTTTTTTTACATTTTAATGATTGTTGTCTTTATTAAAACTTTTAAAGGTGGTGTATGTCTTGCTGCTGGTATCAAATGAACTTTATGAACTAATTTTTGAACTAATTTTTACCATATTTTACCAAATATTTCATAAACTTCATTTCAGAAAAGATTGAATTTCAAAATGACAAATCGAGCTCTTTCGATAATTATGACACGTAAATAAAAAATGATAGAGATAAATTATAGCGATTTTTTTTTGTTGGAAAGTTTGATTGTAGACAAAATATACAATTTTTAAAAAAAAATTATACGAGAATTGTCATATCATAGGGAAGGATTACAGATCTAATTTTCTAGCTTTCATACATGGGTATGGTTTTTGGTTGAAAGATTTTCAACTTAGGAGCTAGTGGATTGTATGTTCAAGATCTAACAAGTAACGAAAATTCAAAAGAAAGCCTGTCACGTATGGGCTTCTGGTGTGCATTAAAACATTTTTACATGTTGGTGAAAAATTTATAGCTCTTGTCCATTTTGGTCCTTTCATTTAACCAATTCATATTTACTAGATTCATTCCTAAATGGTCTTTGCTTGTTTCAAAATGGGATGTTAGTCTAAATAAACTAACGATGGTGGCCATGTTGTTTTATTAGAAAATGCGTTAAGTTTAACCCTTAAAATCATATTGTTGCCAGTTGTCTACATCCAGTTTCACTTAATTTTATTCAAAAACCCTTTGATAACCATAGACAATAAATCATGTATGAAAATAAAAAGTGGCATTACTTTTGGTGGGTAAATTATATCGTGTGATTTTTACATTTGAATGTGGTGGGTGTTGAAGTTCAGTGTGTTACTTGAAGAAATAGTTACTATTCTCTAGTTCGCTACAAAGGAGTGATTTATTTAATCTAATTGTTAAAAAATTACTTCTCATTTGTTGTCAGGTAAGTTATCAATGTTTGATGTTGTATTTGATGATTATATTAGATATAAGCTAGATTTTTGGGAAATACTATATTTTGCATACAACTTTTTTCAAAATAAATATTCCATATTATTACCAGGATTTAAAAAAAAAATTATGTAACCTATGACTATTTTCCTATAATAAATGATTTTTTTAATTCAAAATAAATAATCATGCCTTTAAGGGTTAAAGTGCAATAAATCTGATGATATATTTTAATTTTAGATACTATTTGAAATAATGAAATTTTTTTTTTCTAGTAGATAGGGCTTCAGAAAAGAATATGACCACAAATTTCAAACTTTTCTTACAGTCTTGATCTAACATACACACGTTATAAACATCGTTGTGGTGTCAATTACTTATCATTCTTATTTAATATTCTGTTATAATTTTCTTCTTACTTTATTCAAAATATATTTAAACATTGATGAAAAACAGTCTCAAGTCTCATTTTGAGAATGTTTAATATCTGGGCTTAGTAAGCATTCGTTCAAGTGAAAATGATACGAATTTGTATTCAACCTGAATGTAAAACGAGACCTTTTGAAAACGTTGGAAATTTTATTGTAGAGCAATATAAGTGTAACTATAGAATCTGCTTAGAATAAGTGGGAACGGGTTGGAGAAGATTTGACTAATGTTTAGACTACAATAAAAGATTTTAAACAAATGCTGAGAATGTTCCAACTTGAAAAAAAGTTTCAAAATATATTTAACCATTGATGAAAAACAGTCTCAAGTCTCATTTTGAGAATGTTTAATATCTGGGCTTAGTAAGCATTCGTTCAAGTGAAAATGATACGCATTTATATTCAACCTGAATGTAAAAGAGACCTTTTGAAAACGTTGAAAATTTTATTGTAGAGCAATATAAGTGTAACTATAGAATCTGCTTAGAATAAGTGGGAACGAGTTGGAGAAGATTTGACTAATGTTTAGACTACAATAAAAGATTTTAAACAAATGCTGAGAATGTTCCAACTTGAAAAAAGTTTCAAAATTATTCTTCATTCCTGCTATTATTTACCAATGGCAATTCGCACTTTTTTCTTTTTAGGTCTTAATAATACAAAGAGGTTATACATCAATAACAGTGGTGGCTTAATTATTAATAGTTGCATCGTAAATTATTTTGAAACTGATCTGATTTGAAATATGAAAAATGATTTATTGATGAGACTAAGAAAAATAGAAAATACTCTAAATTATAAAATTTAAAAATCTAGATTATAACTGATTGATAAGATTAAAAATAGAGAAAAAAAAGCATTCGAATTCTGGATTATCTTTCCCAAAATATTATTATCTAAATACATATATCATAAAAAAAGCTACTTCAAAGTATTCGCAAGAGTTTATGCGTATCACCTGAAGAATATATTAATTATTGAACGACTGCATTATCATTTTAATGGCTTTTTTTCACGAAATGTAAATTTCCATGATTTATGGACTAATATTTGAGTTTATTTTACTGCATTATCTATGTGCCGCCATACAATAAAAATGGCAGCAAAGAGGTTAGTTGCAATTCATTTCTCATAGCTGTTACCATCTCGCCTATCCATGAAGCACGAATGAGATAAATACTAATCAAAATCAATTTATCATTTTTAGAACGAATCTCATGCTTACCGTCCAAGTTACGAATCATTTATTTTAAACTCGAAATATTTCTTTACTGCACACAAAAGAGTAAAAAAATAAGTAAATAAAACTGGAATAATGAGATTAATGGTGCTGTGTTCTTGTAAAGTTGGTAAACTGTTGCCCACGTAATTTATGAATAGTCGAATACTAAATTTATTATCTTAAAATTTTTATTTAATTTTCTGAGCATTTGTTCATTAATTTCAATAAACGTGTCCTAAGAGTGTTAAGGTTAAGTTCCAAACTATTTTCGCTGCTTTTTGAGAAACTGGATTATGGGACAGGGGGATAACTTGGCTTTTCTTCCTTTTTTTTTTGATTTTTTTAAAAAATAAATTTCAATTCGGCCTGAAAACAGTTTGTTCCTTTTTTGAACTTTAAATTATTTATTGCATCTGGTTAACGGACAACGCTACGAATACTTTTAATGACAAATCGAATTCAAACCAAATTTCTGTGAGGTTATAAAAAGAAAAATTTTCTGAGTTTATATATATATATATATTATTGTTATTTTCTAAAGCCGAATTTAGTACTTTTTTTAAACTTTTTTTATAATTTACAGTATCCTTTATCAGCACGAAATGATCAATATTTTACGATTAGTTGTAAAAATTAATTTTCTGTTGGAAATCTTCTAACAAAAGCAGAATTGACCCACTTTAAAGTTTCGTGTCTTAAATCATATCCGTTAGTTAAAATTCAGGCGGAACTCTTTCTGTAAAGATATGCTTAAAATTTCTTGTCATTTTCTATGTTTTATAGTAGACAGCAGTTACCGACAAAAGTGATTTTATCTCATTATAAAACGCAGAAACTGGTTTAAATAAGTATTTTTGAAAACTACTGATTTTGATACTGGTTATGGTAATTTTAAAGAAAGTACTGGATCTTTATTAGTTGAATTCATTAATTCTACAAAGATGTTATT
The DNA here is from genome assembly GCA_026543865.1 of Argiope aurantia. Lineage (NCBI taxonomy): Eukaryota > Metazoa > Arthropoda > Arachnida > Araneae > Araneidae > Argiope > Argiope aurantia. Next base: position 159,156 of record JAPMOR010055312.1, on the reverse strand, counting down.
TTATCTACAAAAGTTTTTCATACTAAGATAGAGTTTATTATTTTGTATCGCAATATAAAGCAGATTAGTTTCAACAATTCGATCTGGGCCATAATAGATAATGAGTTAAATGGAGACGTGAGGAAAACGTCATTCCAAAAATTGCAAAATCAAACTGTCCGCTTTATCTGATTTCGAACTTTTTATAAATTGAAGTTGATATAAAGTTAGAATATGTTTACATGCTGTAAAAACTAATAATATTCAAAATATTTGCGATATTGGCACGATTTTACAATTTAATAAAATTTACGATATAATAATTATGGCAATTATGTATTAAACTATGATTATTATATTTAATTGAGAAGGATATTATAGAACTAAAAGTGATAAAATTTCCTAGTCTTCCAACTAAAAATCTTGAAGAATTGTTTTTATCAACCGAAGAAATGTTCAAAATGTTTTTACATCTTATTTTCTTCTAATTAGAGGATTACAGACATTTATTGCACATTTGATATTTTTATGTGAAAAATGGCATTCCAAAAACATTTAAAAAAAAACTGTTATCGTTTATTATTTTTAGTTTTATATTCTTCAAAACAAAACAATTTTTAGATACAATTATAAGAAAAAATTAATTGAAAAAATTCTTGGAACTTTAATTCAAACTGGAAACAAAATGTTAAAAACTAGGTATATTCCAACAATCCGGAATGATATTCTTCTAATACATTTTATTAAAAAAAGATTGTGTGCAATTTCAAAAAAAAAAAAAGTAGAAGCTTTTGGATTTATAATTTCTGAATTCTTTCATCTTTACACATGTACATCGAAATAGTTTTTTTTTTCCCTTTCCGAATCATTTGAAAGCAATATTAGAAGTAAAGAAGAGTTTATTTTATCTTTCCTACCAAAATAAGGTAAACAAATTTTTCGTTTAATAATAGGCAAGAAAAAATCTCCAGAGTGTAAAATTTTGTTGAAAAATAAATAATATCTTTATACATTTTTAAAAGGCAATACTTATTTACAAGGGAATAAATAATCCGAGTCCTTTTATTTACTATCGGAACATAATGGCATTTTCTATAACTGTATTGTAGTTGCATTTACAAAATTTTATTCATTATTTTTATTTTAGTGTTATGATTATAAATTTTTGAGCAATTATTATTTTTTCCCAAAATATTTTTTAATTGTTGTATGATAAAATATAATTAAAGCAAAAAAAATCATCAAGGGTTTTTTTGTTTTTTTTTTAATTTTGTCGGGCAAAAATGAATTCGTAGATGTGTTGCCACTAATAATTGGTATGAATTGTTTTACTTCTGCTTGACTTTACATTGTATTTAATTATTCGGCATTTATTATAAAAGCATATCAAAATTGTGTAGGTATTCACAGAAAAAAAAATAGCTAAATATTGGGTTGTTCGGAAAGTAATTTCGATTTTTTTTTTTTTTTTTTTTGTGGAAATGAAAGACAGTTTTCGTATAATAAATAAATACTTTATTAAATTATATATTGGCCGTTCTGGTCCAACACCTTTTGCCATCTTTCTGGTAGTAGCATAATTCCACGCTCATAAAATTTTTGGTCTTTGCTGCCAAAAAACTGATCGAGGTGGTTTTTGACCTCCTCATTTGAGGTGAAGGTTTTACCGTCTAAAAAATTTAGCGAACCAGTTCTGGCACTGGCGTACTGTCAACACACCTTCTCCATACACATCGGTCCATTTCTTTCTGGCTTGAACAGCATTTTTACCCTTTCTGTAGTAAAACAGTAAGATATGTCGAAAATGCTGCTTATCGCTCTCCATATTTAAAAGGGCACCAACCAAAAACTACTGCGTAGAATTAATTGGAATTTTTCACACACAAGACTTGCTATATGAGCTCTCAAAGCATATAAAAATGATACGGCTTAAATGTGAAGTTGAGTGCAAAAAAATACAATTAAATCCTCTGTCGGGAAAAAACGAAATTACTTTCCGAACAACCCAATATATAGGTTTATTTTTCTGTTGTTTATAACAACATTTTTAATTGTACTATTCTGTTTCTAAACAGCGATAAAAAGAAAATAATTTTAAAATTAATTTGTTAATAAAATGTACTTGTGGATTTAGAGCTACTTGAATTTCTAAAATTTGTGCAAAATAACTGCAATTTTTACTATAATCGAAAAAATTATTATTTACGTTTAATTATTCGTATAGAAAAGAAATGAAAACTTCACAACTTAATTCATTGGATACTTGCACAATGTAAGAATTGAATTCTTTAAATAAAAACCCTTTTTTTTTTTTTTTTTTTGATAAAATTAAGCTTTAAAAGTCATTGCAAAATGAATGTCTCTTTTTTATTATGTATAAAACCCACCCTTTTTTTTTTCTTTCTTTTTAAGCACCTGCAGTTCCTGACCGTATAAATAAATTCCCGTCTATCAGAGTGTGTGAAAATACCGCTTCGCACAAATTATTTAGTCTACAATATCGACCCACGCAGCTGTCATCTGGATCCAGGCAAAACAGATTCGAATTTATTAATTCTTGATCTTTTCGGTGATTATAAAATTTTTGAATAGCGATATTGTTATTGTGACAGAAATAGTACCACGAATTAATATAAATAAAAAAAGGGGAGGGATTAAAATATTAAGTGCTAATAGATTTTTCATACATGCTCTAAGTTAAAAAAAATAATAATAACCGATTCGGGATTGACCAGATAATATAGTGTTGTTTAGTTCTTATGTAAAAAAAATTCACAGTATGAAAAAAAAAATCTATCAGATTTTTTGATATTTATAATTTAATATTTTCAAAGGTAAAGAAATTTATTTTTGATAAACTTTGGAGTTTTAAAACGTTCTTAGTTAGAAAAAGATATTTTTGGAAATTTTCCCTATCTGCTCATAACATGATTTCGTGAAAATACCATATAATTAGAGATAATTTCGAAAGTGATCTAGAGACAAAAATTGTAAATCTGTATCAAATTTTACACCCAATCCATTAATGGAAAGGCAGTCTCCTTTTTCATAAGAAAATGCTAAATCAAAAACCGAACAGAATTGTATAAAATAAGCTTAGCTTCTGTACAAGATTGTAGATTTGTACCATATTTGGATCCAAATGCGCCAATCGAAAAAGTACCTTTCTAAAACACATATTTAATTTTTTTAGAGAAATGTATTAGCTTTATATTATATATATATATATATATAAATAAAGGTAAGAAAAATGCACCCTTGATTTTTTTCTGAATTTTTTAAGTCCAAACAGAACAGAAATTTATTAAACTGTAGAGTTTAATCTGTTACATAGACGCTGATCATTTGAGAGTTCTGAGTTTTTTTCCCATTAAATTTCCCTATGTGATGATGCATTTCTTTTTTACTATTTATTTATTGAATTAAATCATAGATTTATTTCAAAAACAATTGTATAAATTGTGAATTAATCAGGATGTTAATTGAGCAAGTTAAAAAAGCAAAATAATAATAATATTTAATTAATAGTACATGTTTAGCACTAGACTTATAAGTTTGATATGTGAAGTTTTTGTAAAATTATTACATTTATTTTTTAAAAAAAATCTCTTCTCTGCAAATAATTAAAAGTATTCATTTGGTTTTCAATATTTTATATTTGCTTTAGAATAATATTTCCTTTTGCACTAAAATTTAAATCTAAAATAACTTTCTAATAAATTTTGATAGTTATTATATTTTAAAATGAAATATAATAATTGTATCAAAATATTTGCGTGAATCGGGTATTAAAGGATTTGTTTTTTTTTTTCAACATTTTATTTAAACATATAAATGATAAGAAAGCTTTTCCTTCATAATTAATATTACTTATTTGTACTATATTTTATTTAAGATATTAATATTTAAAGTTGACACATTTTAATTATTTTTTATCAATCACATAATTGCATTATTATTTTATAGCTCTGCAATTAACATGTTCAAATACATTTTAATTCCTTTAAATATTTAATTTATTATGATTTATAATTGTAAACTTTATACAGCATTCAAAGTGATAAATGTTCTTTTTTTTTTTTTACGAACAAAATAAGTTATTCTATTTCTATTGAAGATAAATGTCTTTTTTTAAATTACTGTTTAATTATATAATTTATTGTGTATTCCATGAAAATCTTTGCTTATATGCTTAATTTAAATTTTCATTTTTTTTTCATATTACATTGTTTTTACCCAATTGTTTAATGAATTTAATGTATTCGTTTTTGATATGATACATTATTCAAATAGCAACTCTGAAGTCTTACTGAGATTGTCAAAGTTTATGAATATAATTATCGGATTTTTATTATTAATTATTTTTATGAAAGAAAGAAACGCTTGAATTCCAGACAGGGTAAATATCTAAAAAAGGATTGTGATAATGTTTCTGCCAAATCGTATTAGCAACACTTTCATTTTCGTACAAAGTTTTGCATTTCTGTTTCAAGTAGGATTTTAAGAAAATTATTAAAGATCGTCTATGATAATAATACAATTATTTTTTTAAAAAATTAAGTGATTTTTAATAAAATTCTGCATGCTTATCACTTTTAATTTTGCTGTCAATTGCCAATAGTATTTGAAATATTTTTGTTACACCCAATATTATTAAAGAAATATATCAATTTACATTGAACCTGGACATTTGATTTAATATTCTTCATTCCTGTCACGATTTTTTTTTTTTGAAAACAAATTTACAATATTTTGGAGATTATTTTTTTTTCTCTTCAGTATATTCCAAATGCTAATAACATTAATATTCATTATTAACATTTTATAACTGATTGCAAATTAATAATTCTCTACTTATTACTATTATTATTACGAATATTATTGTTCTTTGCAATATTTTTTTTTTATTTATTTATCCAAGATTTTTTTAAAAAGAATTTTATTGTTTTTTTTTATTTAATGGTAGAATTAAAGCAAAAAGAAAAAAAAAAGTGTAAAATTTATACTATTTGCGAAATTATGTAATTAATTTCGCAAATTAATGGAATACTTACATTAGATATCTTTAATCATATCCTTTTGATATTTTATGATATATTGTGCTAGCAATGTGTTCTTTTAGTAACAAAATAAATACGTCGATGTTAATGATGACATTATCTTTCGTAATTACTGAACGGCAATTACTGAATTATCTATATGGCAATTACTGAATCTATTCAGAATTGTATAGAAAATTTATATAAAAATCGGAATGATATTTAAAGAAAATGTATAATAAATATATATATATATATAAATAAAATGTATAAAAATAATTGATAAAATTTGTACAAAAAATATTAAATATAAAAATAATAATGAAATATAAAATAATTAGTAAATTTATAAAAATCTTTAAAGAAAGAAAATTTATTTAATTTGATTGATAAGTAAATTCATGAATAACTTACAAATATTTTTCATGTAAGTAAAACTTATAGATTTCCATTAATGGATTTTATTGTCTTTTGGGTTTCATTTATTATCTCAAAACACATATTGTTCCTTTTGGGGCGAACACTAATCCATGATTCAAATTCTGGGAAAATTTTGATAATACTGTACCTCTTTATCAAATTTCATGTATCTTATCTTTCGTTATCCTGAATCGTTTGATGAATATAGATTGTAAAAAAAAAAAAATGCCCGTTTGGAAAATTGGAATTCTTCATAACTTTCATCAAAAGACATAAAAATATTATTCGAAAATATATTTAGTTATTAAATAAAGTTGGAATTGAAATAATGATTATGAAATTTTGAAACAAGAAGTTCCATTCATCATTAAAATAACAACCACAAACAAAAAATGAAATGTTGATAAAAAGCAGTTTGACCACTCCAGAAAAAAGAAAATTTGGACTGTGAAAAAGAAAAAGGGCAGTTGGTGAACAACTCCCCTTTAATGAATTTCGGATTTACTGCAAGAAATTATTACTATAATTTTGCAACCATTTAAAAGTTAACTATATGCAGTCAGTTACAATGAAAAAGTACAATAATACATATATATATATATTAAATTTCTCCAATCTTTTTCAAAAGCAATGGTGTCTCAAAAATATAAATTTTGAAAATGGTTCGGTATTGCGCTATTATTAAATTAGGGAGTCGTCAAAGGATATTTGAATAATATGCCAGTTATTATGATGATAGTATGATTCCTTCATTTTGAATTGCCGGCAGCATCGTGTTTTTATCAATGTTAATTTTATTCAAACATAATTTAACCAGTTAACAGTCTTTGACGAGTATACTCGTCGTGGAAAAAGTACAACATTTTGCGTTATGACGAGTTTATTCACTGACAATTATTATATTCATATAATAATTGTTTAATTATTCTATTTATAATTTATTATATATTATATTTGCATAACATATAAAATATGGACAATATAATATAATATAGACAATTTAAATAAACATTTTCCGAAGAGGTCGAAACAGTTAATTGATTAATTATTTAGAGTATTTTCTCAATATCTGGCTCGTGATAGTTTTATTTACTAGTTTTCTATAGCGAGATTAACTGCATTAAATTTATAATTTTTATTAGGAAATCATAAGATTCATTTCTATTTTTATGAAATTGTATGTTCTTTTTTTAACTTTGAACTAAATCTCTGTAAAGTATTAGCCGTTTTCCCTTCCTTCTGTCGAAAACAACAACTTATGGAAAGTCGAATAATAGCATGCATATGTTAACGTCTTAACTAAATTCCATAGAATAGTTACAATTTTTTTAGCTTGTTTGTTTTTTCCTAAAATGTAAACATTCTACAAGCTAATATCATTCTACGTGCCTATCTGCATGCGTGTGTGTGCTAATTTTTTCAACTTTTTTTTGTAATGCAATATCAATAAGTTAAGATATGTGTATATTTTTCTTAAAAAAAGTGCAAGACTGTTTCATTACTTGATTTTGACATAATATTAAAACTTTAACGTATTTACAAACTTTAATCTCTTTACTTCCAAATTTTATATCTTATTATGATATTTATACACTGAAAATAACGTCTATGTAACTTCTGAATTTATCATTATTGTAACACCAATATTACAAAATAATTTATGAATGTACAAAAACGAATCAGAGCTACGTTAAAGAAATGACATTAAAAAATGAAGTAAAAGAAATGGAAATTAATAAGACTATATTTTTTCACAACGTTTATATATATATATATATATATATATATATATATATATATATATATATATATATAAATTTATAGAAATTACAGCATTTATATAGATATCACTACTAAAAAGGCGTGATACAACTGACAATAAATATAACTGCATTCAAAATAATTCATTGAATTTATAGTCTTTAGAACAAAAATACGTAATACAATTGACGATTGAAATAATAGCACATGAAATAATTAACAGAATATACCATTTTATATAGACCAATTAAAAATGCACAGTAGAACTGACGAATAAAATAACTACATTCAAAATCATTTTTAGAACTTAGTCTTCTGTAGGTTTTGAAACTAAAAATTCGCGGTGCAACTGGCAATTAAAATAACTGCATTCAAAATAATTTCATAGAATACACAATCTTTTAACTGGAAATATAACTGCGTGATATAAATGATGGATAAAATAACTGAATTCAAAATAAATCTATAGAATAAAATAAAAAAAAATCTGCATCAAAATTATTCACGAAATGAATATATTTGAATTTTAGAAATCCATACATGCATCAGATCTAATTAGATTAATCATAACCAAATAATAGTCATAAACCCATTAGCACATATTCATGAAAAACATAAATTCAAACGATAAGTGAGAGTTAACACACACAGAAGTTAAATGAGGGAGAAAAAAAGTAAAACTGAAATGTGTATATAAAAAAAGTGAACTCACCTTCCAGAATAATCCCAAATAATCGTTTCCATTAAGATGGTTATAAAACGATAGCGGGTCAAGATCACGAGCATTGCATCATCACCCTTGCACGATCCGTAACCGTAAGACCCCACTCACTGTTTGGTACAAAGTTACCTACCGGAGGTTTATTACGCTTTCTGGGGGGGAACATTTAGGGATCCCGAGTGGCAACAGGTTTATATACACATATTTCGTCGCTCCTATTTTATTTGTGCGTTTTCGTCAGGTGTGGGGGCCTCTAGAACAGTTAAGTTCATAGAACTCGACCGGGGAGGAGGCCCTTGAAAAGGGGCGCCCGTTCAAGGTCAACTCTGTTTTGCCCTTTCCATAGCTATTTCTTTCACTTTCGCTCTCCTCCGGAGGGATGCAGGGAGGGAATAAAGGTGAGAGTTCCTAAAAAATGATGACTTTTGTGAAAAGGAAGACGACTCTTTTTCGAGATGCCAACTGTCTGTTGCTGAAAATTATGACGTAAAAATATTATTTACTAATTATATGCCAAACTTGAGCTAGAAATAATATTAAATGCTACTGACAATGGAAAATATTTACGTCTCATATTCAAGATACTGATTATCTGTTGCTGAAAATTATGACATAAAAATATTATTTGTTAATGATGCGCCGAATATTTACTAATGATATGCCAAACTTGAGCTAGAAATAATA
>JAPMOR010055312.1:124571-147505 GCA_026543865.1 Argiope aurantia | reverse complement strand
TTTGACAAGTGTCAACTTAGGAAAAGAAATCTTAGGTATCTTTGAAAGGAATGCTTGGCTGTTAGGGACTTTTATGCCTTCACTTTGAGCGTGAGAATCTAAACAATAAGCAATTTTTAGACCACGTGTTAGAAATAATTAAATAAAAAAAAAGTAGGATCAGGAAATAAGAGAAAATATTAAAATAAAATATTATAGACTAATTTAAGATGAAAACTAGGAAATTAATTAAGATTTAAATTAGATTAAGAGATACCATTACTCTCTCTCTCTCTCTCTCTTTCACACACACACACGCACACACACGCACGCACACATATATATAAGACTAATTAAAGAAAAGAAATTCCAGGGAGGACTAACTAAAACTCCGTGAAACGTCATGAAAACATAATTGAATTTTTCGACGAGTGAAAAATGTTTCATTAAACAAATAGGTTGTTAAAACATATTAGGAGGGGTAATTATTAAATCTTGTTAAGGCCGCGTCCCGAAAATGCACTTCAATCACGAATGCCGAGGTGTTTGGTGTAATATTCCGATCTGGGTGTCGGCTATGCTAAGAACGACAATGACAAATTGCATCTGTCTTACGTATAGGCGACACTGTTAGGAAGCTCAATAAATCTTGCTACCAGGAATGGCAAGAAACACTGTTGCTTCCACTCTTGGATGAAGAGACGCCCAACAATATAATAGAATAATCGAACACAAACCTTGTGTTCGTAATTTCAAAAATGTTCTTAATTTTACTTAGAATGTGTAGGAAATTTTTTTTTTAATTTAAAATTGGATTTTTAAACAAAACCATGTCAGAAACGATATTCTTTCATAGGACCATATTGTATTTATAGAGGGCATTCTTGTATGAAATATTTTACCATTGAGTATCTATCCTATTAGATTTGAATATTTTTATTCATTTGATGTCGGTAGAAGTTGGTTTTATTGGGATTAATGATTAATAAAATTTCAATTGGATATTTTGTGTCATTTGGTTCTTAAAACTTTTCTTCAGAATAAATATTTTTAAATTTCAATTTTTTTTAAAACGCGTATTATTTTGGAATCTGTACACTGTTCTGTTCTTTGTGCTGTGTATGTTCCTGATTTTTTGAATCTGCCATTATATATCTATGTAATCACAAAACCGTATTTCAAAATATATCACAAAAGAAAAGAAAAAAAGGGAAAAAAAAAAAAAAAAAGAGCGGCAACGTTTAAAAATGAATGGTCTTTAAACAATTTTTGCCATTGCTTAGTTAAGAAATAAAACTTTATTCTTATTTACAGATGAGGTATTAAATAATAAAACAACAATTAAAAAAAAGCAATTGAGCATGCCTTATGCTCAAACCTACAGCACTTGAAAGAATAAGCCAAATCTTCATATCTTGGCCATGTGGAAAGAAAAGCCTGTGGAAAGAATCTGTGGAAAGAAAAGCCAATATGCTATATTAATAGCATTAATGAAAACTATTTAAATTTCACTTCATTTGTGAAATATATTGTTATAAAATATGATAAAAATATTTTTATGAATAAATTAAAAGCAGATCAAATTGATGTCATTGAAAGTTCATATTTTTTTTTCTAATTTTAAGATGACGTAAATATTATTTCGGTATTGTAATATATTTTGGTGAAAAAAATAACTGTCAATATTTGCTTAATTTTCAATCAAGTTTAATTTTTAATTAATTAAATTTGAAAAAAATTACTTCAGAATGCTCATTCTTACCCTTTTAAGTATATATGTGCCAAGTTTGGTAGCTCTGAGTCAAACGGTTTTGCCTATAGAGCCTCAAAACACACACATACGCCCAGTCGTACACATATTCATCCTTATTATTAGTAAAGATAATTAAATCAGCTGAAGTATTTCTCTCTGAACTTCTATATTTTTAGCGTTTAGCTTTGTGATATATCTAAGAGAATTGAATTTGCGTTTTAGCGCTGAACCTTTTCTTGGTTATTGATTGATTCTAAAATTAGATTCAGAATCCTAATTTTCATGCAAAGTTTTCATACCTAAATTTCTTTCATTCAACTTGTTCCTTGATGTTCAGCATCCAAAAATGTTTTGCAGGTATACTCATTACTCTAACTTACATAGGTGCATCAAGAACTCAATATTGGATTTTTATTGTCTTTATAATATATTAAAAACGTTTATATACGTTTTGAATAAAATTAAAAAATTATTTAAGAAATATCCTAATTACATTCCAAAAAATATTGCCAGTAAATGCAATATAAAAAAACTGCACCTTTCTTCGATGCCACTTTTTACGTTATGCTGTGTATGTTGGCTACGGATGATTGAAATTTCTGAAATAACGTGCTGTTGTTGTTTATAATGACACTTGCCATGGACAAGCTCGCTGACGAAGTCAGCGATTTTAAGCCAAGGGAGCGTCTCTTTTTTTCAGTAGCGCCAACTAGGGCCAAGAGTACGTCTTAGCTACTCACGCATTCTATTCACTTGCACAACCCCTTTTTACAGGGGGGGGGCACATTTGCACATCTCACAGATGAAGAACAACCATGCCCGAACCGGGACTTGAACCCAGTACGCCCAGATCACTGGGAAGACGCGCTACCCCTCTGCCAAGACGCCGGCGCATTGACGTGCTCATTCTAGTTAATGTAATAAAACAAAAATTAAACTCACTGATTCGACTCACTGAAACTCTCATAAAACTAATGCTTTATAACTCTTATAAACAAAATCCTTTAGTATATTTAAACACACTTAATTAAGGTCAAATACGTTACCTTATTATTACAAAAATATTATTCTGAATTTTTATTGTTAATATTATCAAAACCATATAACAATAATATGAAACTCATATTCTAATTTAACAAGGTTTAAATTTATGTGAATTGGGAAAAAAAGAATCCTTGGATTTTCATGGTTTATTAGACCATTACAAAAACTATGTTAATATTTTCCTTTTTAAAATTTGACATCGTTTCTTTTCCACCATCTCTACTATTTCGAAACATATCTTGTTCGCAGTTATTAATTTCAAAACTGAATCCAGTATTAATGTGAGTAATTCTGGATCTGACAAAAGCTTTCCAATTCGCTTCAGACAACAGAGAGGACTGCCGCTGATATAATGCAAGCCATCTTATCAAATTGATATTTTTTCTAGGTTTCAACACATGTTCTACCATTATCACCTCCGTAAATAATACTTCTTCATTAAAATGCTACACGTATGGTGAGTCTTAAATGGTGAATCTTGGTGAATCATATTTAATTTTTTTCGTAGTTTTGTCACGAAAGCTTTGGTTCCATCGGTCATTTGGTGAGCCGTCGAGATAGATCTTAGTAGACTGTGAGTTTGACACCTTTGCCTTACAATATTGTAGTAATATTGTAGATCATCTGGTTCTATTTGTACCATTCCAGTACAGTTTTGAAAACACTTCAAATCTCATAGTGCTCTTAATGGCACAAATTTAAATCATTATACAGTTGAATACGGATGAATCTTGTATCCGTCCTAAAGTTCACTTGATTGTGTTTATTATAATGCCATGAAATTTTAGATTTCTTTTTCCATCATTTGCTGGGCTACAGATATGCTCGAAGTAAGTTATGGGTTTGGAACGTGATATTGTAGACCATCTCGTTCTATTTAGGCCATATAAGTTTAATTTTGAAACTACTGAGCAGCCTTTATCCATTTCATTATATAACAACATTAAATCCGTTTACAATTGAATGATACATGACATGCGCGATGATGTTCACGACGTGACTTTGGCGTCACAAGAATTTATTTTGGTCTCTATGTTTGGTCTTTCTCGTGTACAGTTCATTAGAAGAAGCATGTGATGGTTCAAATTCCATTTAGTGTGACATATCTGGCAAAGTCCATGATTCAAGTACAGTTTATTAGAGGTAGCATATGATGATTCGAATTCCATTTGATGTAACATATCTGGCCATTATCATTAGAAGTAGCATATGATGATTCAAGTACAGTTCATTAGAAGTAGCATATGACGGTTCTATTTCCATTTGGTGTGGCATATCTGTCAAGGTCATGATTCAGGTACAGTTAATTAGAAGTAGCATCTTATAGTCTAATTGCATTTTGGTGTGGCATTCTGGCCAAGTTTATGATTGAAATACAATTGATTAGTAGTAGCATATGATGGTTCTAATTCCATTTGGTTGTGACATATCCGGAAAAGCTCATGATTCAAGTACAGTTCATTAAAAGTAGCATAAGATGGTTTTAATTCCATTTGGTGTGGTGACATTTCTGGTCAAGTTCATAATTCAAGATCTCAAAAAAGAGGAAATATGGTATCATCAGTTTGTCAAAGCAATCTTAAAACATCTGATGTAAACTTCGACTTCGAAGGTAAATTATCTTCCTGGAGGTTTTTTTTCAAGGGAGAATGACCCTTTAGGAAACTTCTAACACCGAGACAAATCAAGAGTAGTTTTTGATTATTACTTAAGAGCCTAGACAAGTATGGATCTCATTAACTTTTATCTTTCGATTTTAATTTATTTATAAAAATAATTATTGATTATTGATTATTTAAAAATTGTAAATAGTAGTGAAAAGTTAAGTAAGAGATATGTATAATTTAAAACAGTTATTAATAAAAATGATTTATTCGATCATGGTTTTTCTATTAAGCATATTTTTTCTTATTAAAGTATATTTATTGGACAGCTATCACATTGAGTTAGATCTTTTTCACTCATGACCTACGATTTTTCTTTTTCTTAATGAAGAAAATTGTGTGAAAAAAAATCCCACCATAGATCTTTTTTTCAGATATGGCATTTCATTTTCACAGAAAGGTGTTTCATTCCACATTTGAATTTGTTATTTTTCTCCAACGATAGTTTAATATATCTGAGCTTCCGTTGAAAAATTTCAAGGTCTGTCTTTACGTCATTCGATACTTGTTTCTACTGCTAATGCATGATAAATAGTTTTATTTGAGAGGTGGTGCTGAAAAAAAACCCAAAATAGTTTGCTTGAGAATGTAAGAAATGTCACAGTTGCTTTCATAAGTATATTTAAAATAAAACAGATAGTCAACCGAACCGAAATATCAAATAAAATAGCGCCTTAAAAAATTCATATTTTTTATGTGTGTGTACGTGTTGTAAGATTTTAATAAGTCAATTTTCAATTATTTTTATAAGTTAATTTACAATTAATTTATATTTTATATAAATTAAAACAGAATAGCTGTGAAAAAAAGTAGGATATTTACTTATTTTGCTCTTGATGGAAGTACAGAGTTAGTGTACCAATATCTATGGTTTTTTATAGTATTCTTACAATTCAATTATTTCGGATTTCATAAGTCTGTTATTGGCCCATCCAGGTGAAGCTCAAAGTTAGAGTTTTATTTCCACCCCATACTTAAAATGTTCCACCGTAGGTTTGGAACTTTGGTGAAAAATGGTAAGAAATCAAATGTCGTACTCCTCATTTGACCACAAATCAAAATTACTGCGTCGATCATGGAACAATTCTTTGAACTTTAAATTGACGTCAATATTTAATAAAATAATCAAATAATCTTTCATTACAAATACAGTTCTGTAGAAATTTGGGTATACTTAAAACAGTTTGTTTCAATTACATATAGTTATTTCTTTGTTAATAGTGTTATAGATACAGCTTTAAACAACATTTCAAAAAACGCTTCTTTATTCGCTTGTTTATAAATTACCTTATTAACTTTCTTTGGTCATTTGGACAAAATCCTTATGGAAGGTAGTCCATTCCACGCAAAACACTGTGTAGCATTTTCTCAGTCAATGATGTGTGTTCGATGGCCACCATTAATAAAACGATCTACATTTTCTAAAATTACTTCTAATGTCTTCATTTTCTTGAGAAATGCTGTAGACTTTGCTTATTAATCATACTTTATACTTTATTTTAAAAATTTCCTTTTGTGTTATGCTCATATTTTTTCTACTTATTTAAATATTTTTTTAAAAAAATTAGGAAATATAAAGAACCAACCCCCAACCACTGGTTTAATTTTGCCATAACTTTATTAAATATGAAAGCCCATAATCAATGGATACGTTTACAATGCTCTCCCCCCCCCACTCCATTTTCAAAGGAAATTTCAAAAATGCTACGTAATTGTACATTCTATATGAAAAATAAATCTTGACAAGGACCCCAGCCCTAACCACCCGACGGATTTCACTAATTTCTATGTTTTTGAGCAAGTTCATGGTCTATCGATATATTACCAATAGTCGCCATATCCCTTAGTCGCCTTTCATTCTTGATATATATCGTAAAAAAAAAACCTTATTATAGCCGCAGTCGCAATAACTTTCCAGATTTCACCAATTAATTTTATTATAAATTTGCTGTAATTTTTAATTGGTATTGATATCTCTTTCTGATTTATAGGATTTAATCATAATCTCTAATGATTTTAATGCATTAAAAAAACACTCCATATTTATGCTAATTCTTAAGGAATCAATCATTGTGACTTTTGGTCAAGGGATTTGGTGAAGTATTCTGATATGAGAAATTTGAGATTAGAACATTTCCCGGGGATTAAAAATTTAAAAAGAAATATCATATATATATATATATATATATATTAGAATTATTTTTAAAAATTTCATTTCGATCATCCTATTTGCAATCGAAATCACAGATCTGTTGTTTGATCTTATTGCTGCCATTTGGCTACCCCTTGTCGACTTTATTTTTTTTTTGTCACTTCATATATGTATTGTTTGAATTTTAGTTTATTGTTTTGTTCACAACCGAAATCACAGATTTGGTGTTCAATCTCATAGATACCATTTGGCTACCAACTTGTCAACTGTGTTTCAGGACTGTTATCTTTTCTTCACTTCAAAGTGCTTTGCCGCTGCTTTTTGCTTCCCAATAAGTGCAATCAGAGGACAATCCCTCCAATCGTAATGACAGGGGTGTTGCTGAGTGTTGACACTTGATGAGGAGGAAATGTCGCTGATGGTCAACCCAG
Source organism: Argiope aurantia (assembly GCA_026543865.1). Taxonomy (NCBI): domain Eukaryota; kingdom Metazoa; phylum Arthropoda; class Arachnida; order Araneae; family Araneidae; genus Argiope; species Argiope aurantia. The sequence goes on along the minus strand of JAPMOR010055312.1, from coordinate 140,482 downwards.
CCTCCTCTGGGCTTGGCTCGCTTCCCAAATCGATTGCGCCAGAGTGCTTATTCTTCGCCAGTGTCAAACAAAATGCAGTTTCGTAGACACACAAAGAAAAACTGATGGGTTGGCGAGAATTCACTCAAAGTTTTATCTGATTGATATGACGGATCATTACACGTGACCGGAATGAGTATGCGCCAAATGGAAAAAGTGTGAAGTGAGGCCACACGTTTAAGTTTTATTTCTCTAAAAGAATTCTAGCAACACTCAACTGCTGTTGAATGTTTCAAGGCTTGGCGGTGTTGTTTTAATTGGAGATAACTGGGTGGATGCTTTCTTAGTTCGCATGAAAACAAACGAATATGTCGAAAGAACGTTGGCGTGTTATTCCTAAACATCGTCAACTTTTTGTTCTAAAAAAATAATAGCAAAGCTGATTCTGACTGCTGGTCCCAGCAGGTGAATATTTTGTCCATTCATCAATCTTATTTCAGTTGATCAGAAAGCTAAACGGAACTGTTTTGAGAGTGGTTTTAAAATATTTATTCTTTTAAAGTAAATAATTATATGCGATGATTTAATGTGATTAAATATTTATCCTTAATCGCAAGATCATTATGATTAACATTACATAAGTTTGTTTGAGCTTTAGAAAATAACATTTTTTATAACTTCATTAAGCTTTAAGGAACTCGATTATTTCATTTTATATTTTTCAAAATGAAATGAAAATTATTCTACTAATGAAAAGTAAAGACGTGGTTAAGGTGGGGGTTCCATTCAATGCTAAAAAAGAATTTGGTTAGATATTAATGCAGTTTATTGGCGCGAAAGACATTCTTGATCATGCTGTGTGAAACATATGATTTAGACTTCTGGTGTATAAAAGTTAGGTTAGAAATCGTGTTATATGCCCTGATTTGTCAGACTGTATATTGTGTAAAAATTCACGGGAGAAAAAATTTGTATTTAAAAATATTTTTTTTTAAGAAGGTCCGAGACATCAGGAATAAAAAAAAAAGCATTTTGTTTAGTTTAGTTATATTAACGTCCCGTTTGAAGCAACACTTGGGCTATTTTGGGACGGACCTCGTAATTTTGAACCGCGGTCAGATGACGAGGACGACACCTGAGCTGGCACCCCCCCTCTCCACGCCACACCACACCAGCGGGAGGACGTTTGGTCAGGACGGATTTAACGTGCAACAGACCCCCTTACACGACGGTTATTCGGTGGAATCGGGTCTCGAACCCGAAACCTTCCGGTTCCGAAGCCGAGACCTTACCACCAGGCCACCGCGACCAAAATAAATGATTTAAAAAAAGGCAGATTATGTAAAAAAAATTGTTTTACTTTTTTAAAATTTCTTTCTCTCTCTCTCTCTCTAAAATGGTTTTGAATCATGTTTCCATCTTAATTAGAACGAGATATATAATTATTTTTGTGATGTACTGTTTTGAAAATCTAGCACTTAGACAATTGTTGTCATGCTCTACTCACACTAAAAAGAAAAGAGGCGTAACATTCGATGGAAAGAATCACGGAAGCTTGAGTGATACATCTATACAAAAATTACCAGATATTACCGCAATTCCATATTTAGAAACAAAAACAATTTCAAAGGGATAAAGGGGGATATTTATGTTATTCTGCTATCCCTCAGCTCCACAGACTCTAAATCAAAACATATAATATGCCCTGCTGCGCCTGAATTTTGGTGCTTCTTTAATCGAGCCCTGGCTCTGAAATGAAACCACACTATTCAGAAGACAACCGTTAAAACTCCTCTGCGGGAAGATGCGGTCGCCAAATTGATGCCTATATTTCAAAGGCTCTCTTCAAATAGCCTTTTGGAAAGATTTTTAAAAGCATTTTACTCCATGATGCATTTTTTTCAAGATTTCTTGTATTCAGATTGTTATAAGCCAGAACCGATAAAGATTCAGTGATGAAATTTGGAATATATCTTTTTTAAACATTTTACTTTAATTCTGATTCAGCAAATTTTTAAAAAAAATGCTTTAAAAATATTTTTTTAAGTATTGTAAATTTTTAGAAATTTTCATTCAAATTTTTTAATTTTTTTATTTTTTGTGGAAATAATATTTCTTATATTGCTGAATCAAAATTAAAATTCAAATAATCGTGTTTAATTTTTCAAATATTTTTGTAAAAAATTTACCAAGATAATATTTTGAGTTTTAGCGATTTAGTATAACCTCACTTTTTCTTTAGAAAATTAATTGTAAAATTTAAAGAAAATTCTTTAAAACTTTTATGTTGCAGTTTTGTTTAGTAGTTAGATGGTTAATCAGTACAAAAAATTTCAAAACTCTAAATTAATTATTAAACCTTTTTAAATACTAAGTAAAAGAACTGCACGAAGATTTTCTTTTAGAGTGACATAGAAAAAGTGGAAGAAACTAATATGTTGGTAATTAAAATATGGAACAACTGGTATATGGAGAACTGATATTGGCATTCTGTGTGTTGAGAGGCGAAGGTCCCCAACAACAGATACCTACGCATAAGTTGAAAGTGGCCAATTCTCAATCGAGTAAAATTTCTATTCAAGTTTTCTACTAGGCAAACTGGATCAACAGGAAATTAGACGTTTAACTAAATGAAATTAATTTGCATTTTTTAGGTCCCAAAGCAAGAAACTCGAAAACATGGTCCCTCGATTTTGTTATTTACTTCCATATTAAGACATCATTTGTATTGAATAAATATCTTCAGACATTAATATATCTAGAACTGTTTATAACTACTATTATAATTGTAAGTAATGCTTTTTTTTTAAAAAAAATATCATCATAGCTTTATATAAAGATGGATTAAAATGTTTAAACAAAAGCAACATTAATTGTTAAAAAGCACAAGTAAAGTGTTCGTTGATACGTTTTAAGAATTATTAATTCCGTTTCAGGGTTTAATTTAATCTAATTATCTTTACAAACTGCTAATAAGTTTTTTTAAAAGGAAGGAGTGGCAACATTAATGAATGCTATACTTAATATTTAAATGCACATAATATTTTTCTTGCATGTGAATGGCAACGCCCAAATGAATAAAACAATTAATTAAATATTCCTTCTATTTGAAAAAGGGTAAATATTTTAAAGATTATAAAATAAACAAATAATTTATAATCAAGAATCCTTGGAACCCACAATAATCGATAAATGAAACGCGGTTATAAACGATCGTTCGGTTTTGATTAGATCATAAATTCTGAATTTATGTAAAATTAATTGTAATATATAATTTCCATATGATTAAGATTCTATAAGATTGATTTGAATTTTCATAAGATTCCTCATATCAATTTTATTTTGATGAAAGATTACTAAAGAATTTTATACACAGAAAGCTGTACACAAAATTATCCATACTTGTACTATTTTATATTTTTAATTGTTTTTATGTAATCATTAATAAACTTACTATATTCAACTAATATTGTAGTTACTTGTAAAAGTGTACCATACATGATAACTAATATTGTAGTTACCTGTAAAAGTATATCATACATGATAACTAATATTGTAGTTACTCTTAAAAGTATACCATACAGGATAACTAATATTGTAGTTACTTTTAAAAGTATACCATACATGATGACTAATATTGTAGTTACTTTTAAAAGAATACCATACATGATAACTAATAATGTTTTTACTTGTAAAAGTATACCATACATGATGACAAAAGTCTTTCGAAAAATCATCTGTAAACCATATTTTGGCATAAAAGGAGTATGCGGTTAATATTTTCATCCACCATGGAGAGTTATGAATCGGTACATGTTTTTAAAAAAGGTCTGCCTATTTGTGAAGATGATGACACAATTCTAGTCTCTAGTCCGAACGAAGCATCAGGCAAGATAATGCTTTAGCTTTGATGCATTTGTTATGTCTTCGTTGTCTTATACCCATTCCAAATTCTGAGTGCGTTACACGAATTTGTTTCGAATCTTTATTATATGTAAATTCACAAGCGCACAAGTGTTTACAAGTGATCGAATGTCTGACAGATATCCTGAAAACAAGTTAGAATAAAGGTGTATTCTATCTTGTCCTAGACTGACTTGATTGCATCAGTCCTTGCATTCTGTGCGAAAATATTATTACATAAAAATAGATTTTATACCGTTTCAAAATTTAAAAAATTGTTTTTCTAAAGATGTCTATTTAATAAACATGTAAATATTTGCTTGATTTCCTAACAATGGCTTGCATTATTGCTTTGAAATTCAAATCGTTTTCATTGTTTCAACAAATAGTTAATCTCGTGATTTTCTTCCATTGTTGAACGCTAAAAAAGAAGGGTTCTGTTTAATATCTGTGTAGTTTACAAAACAATTAAAAACATGAAATTAAAATTTCGCTAAATGTAGAACATAGGCGTTGTTTTTAATAGAGCTTTTCTGTTTTGAGACTATTCTCCATTAGAAATATTGATATATACAATAAATAAAACTTAAGTAATACAGTATAAATAGCAAGGCTTTAATCTCAGATTATTTAGAAAAATCATAGATTTCACATTGCATCTAAACTATTGATCTGAAATCCATTATGACCAATATTCTGGTGAATCAGCTAGTCGCTGGAATATGCAATAGAGGTATGATTTTTCACATTTCTTTAAAGGATGTTTAATTTTAAAACTTTGTTATCGTTTTCAATTTTGTGTAACAATATATTTGAAGATATCTTCGAAAAGAAGTTGAAGATATCTTCGAAAAGAAGAAAAGAAGATTGCTACTTTAATATGAATTTGCATTAGTAGCATGAAATTTGTAATAATCAAAGTTGTTTAATAAAATTTCAATTTTACATCTTCATTTATAAGTCGTTTTACAGCAATCCCTTGAAAATTATATCAACTATACTAGCCGCCTTTGGCGACCAGTTTGTTCGCCCAGATTATTAACTTATTAGGCTGTTAAATTATTAATATGGAAAGCATTTCTTTAAAAAAATATTTCAGCTAGTTATTTAATGCTAGTGAAACACGTGATATATTATAAAATTATCATTATCGTATCATTAAAAAGTAATTTTTTTTTATTCATACGATAGTGAGAAAAGCATTTTTTAAAAGATAATTGGCTTAGAAAAATATGAATATCAATTTCGATATGCAAGTCATAGCGATTACGGCTAGGCTTAATATAAGGGCACTAAAATTCTCTCCAAATATAATCGTGGCAATTTTTTAATGTAACTTTATAAGTCATTTGTTAGCATTTCTGTTATACACTCAGGATTGTAGACTTTTAGAGAGTCTTCGGACGATTGGCACGTGCTTGGCGAGAAAGCGTACATTAATTTTACCACGATTTGGCAACGGTTAAGCCCACTTTTGTGCTTGATTAGTTTTGTTTGAAGACTTATTCTTGATTTATTTTATATATTCTTTTTTCTGACTGGATGTCCTCTTTGGTGATATGGTGATCTATCTTCAGTACATTTCTAATAATATTTTGCTGCTCGAATAATTAGCTATGCGAAGCGCTTGATTCAGTGCAGCTGCAAAAATGTTGTTGTTGTGACTTACGGCACTTTAGAAGCCCGCTGACGAACTGTCAGCGATTTCAGCCGAGTGTGCAATAGCTTCTGAGGGTAAAGACTCCTGAGCACCCGAGGGCAGAAGTCTGACGTCTGACTTTTATCTCATATGAAGATGACACACACATTCGCTTGCACAGCCCCTTTTTACAGGGGGGGGGGCTCTTTCACAAAATTAGGACACCTCACAGAGTTGGTCCTGGTTTGGGTATAGTTGTTCTCAACATGCCCAAACCAGGACTCGAACCCGAGACGCCCGGATCACGGGGATGACGCCCTACCCCTAGGCCAGGTCGTCGGCTCTACAAAAATGTTCAATGAATAAGGCAATCTGAAAATCACATGATGTTTTTTTTAATATTTTATATACATATATATTACTTTATAAACTTAATTTTAATTTTTAAAAAATTAGATAACAATTTAATTTAAATTTCTAATCTTTGCTGTACGTATAAAAGAACCCAACATCCTGTATTGATCAGGACTCTTTTTATTTTCGATTTCTTTTTCTTGAATTGAAAGAAAAGAAGGGGAAAAAATCCCGAATCAAAATAAACGTTCTAGATTGTATCGTTTCTCGCATATCAATAAAAAGCTCATATTAAAAAAAGATTAATTTGATATAGCTAAGTTAATTTAATATTCCAGTACATCCCGAATTGAGGTTCTCAAAATCTGTTTGCCTACTATATCACTGCTTGTAAAGTTCACCCGAAGACACTTTTCAATTCTCTTAGGTTAAAAATAGAAATAACACTTACTCTTCTTTGTAATTCTATTTTGAGAATCATGTTTTCTAGAATATGAAAATCTAATCTTAAACATAAATATATTACTACATCAAAAGGAACGGTTCGTTCAGCGTAATAAGTAATTCGCCCACGCATTTTTATACTTTTTTCTTCTAAAAGTGCATTTCAACGATTGTACTTTTAGGAGAAGGATGTGTTCCAGGATCTATTCAGATAAAGCACGTCTTGAAGCCCCATTTACATATTATCATAATGCAGAATGTCTCGAAAAGCAAAGGGTTTGAGCTCTGATTTCGTTTCGAGGTCATATAATACTGGGTGCAGTATGTGCAGAATTACAGAGATCACGCCCTAGGAGTCTTTTTTCAACAAAAAATAAAATTAACACAAAATTATTATCATTTTCTAAGTCCTAGAACTATTGAAACTTAAATAAGTAATACGTTATTTCACATTTGAAATATTGTTTCATTTCTTTTGCAGAATTTTTTGTTTCTTTATTTTTAATTTTGGAATGTATTCTAAGGAAAAAGGCAGCTACTTATAAAGATTTGAATTTGAATTTACAACAGAAAATCCTATTTTAGTAATCAGAAAAGTAGACGTTATTTACTTTTAGGTTATCACATAAAATTACACATGGATAATAAAGCATTATAGAATAATATATTTTTTTTTCAAAATTTTCATTTCCTTACATTTTTTCTTAATATATAATACTGTCTGTTATTTTTTGACATTTTCAGCATTTTTAGCGGAATAATAGCGTAAATAAAGTTTCTTTTTTTTACACTGAATTCATCAAATTGATCTCTTGCAAGAACTAGAATTCCTTAACTTTCCGGAAATTTCTTAGTAATATGTTTTCCGGAATGGAAAACATATTACTGTTACTTTTCAATATAAATATTCAACCAATTTGACTGATATTCTAAGGTATATTCCATGCTGAAAATATAAGCATGTTTTACAAACAAAAATAAATAAATGGAATCAATTTATATTTGTTAAAATATATTTTCTACCCAATTTTATACAATTTTAACGCATTGCATTAATAAATCGACCTTATTTCTGAATTTCCTTCACGAATCATCTGATATTCCTGATTGATTTCCATATTATTTCTATCAAGATCTTTAAATAATAAATTCTATTGATTCTTTTCATATGGTTTACTTTAAATCATACTTAGAATCAGTTTAACAATACCATCTAATGAACTACAGATAGTGAACCTTAATCGGATGGGGATTCTCAACAATCTCAATATCTGTTGTCATTTGGTGATATTTCTAAAAATAAGAGTGATATTTCTAAAAATAAGAGGAGAGGTTTCCTGTACAGTCGAAACTTCATTTAGGGTCACCATACTTCCATTCCAGGTTAAATAAGATACGCATAGAATACCGTGAAGTTAACTTAATTAAACAATGCTGTTTCTTTGATATATTATGTTCTGATTTCTTTCAATAGAAGATAATAGCAAATGTTGCACAACCGTTGTAGCACAAAGTCAGTGTATGTAGAAAACCATCTTTTAACGCATGGAACAATTCTATGGTTGTTAAAAGAATTTTAAATGCAAAATTACCTGATGCAGAACATCGATTTAGGTAGCATTATGAATTAAATATTTTTCAAATATGCAACTTGCTTTTAACTGCATTAAGGTCTTATTCAGGATAATCAAAATACATTTACTTCGGTTTATAGCGCTAAAACCATTTGGGATTATGCTGCTCAATGTACATGCTACAGAAGCAAACTGTATCTAAAAAGTGAACATATTTCAACAAAAGATACTTTTCGATTAGGTTAGTACTGGCGAAAGCGGAAAGTCGCCAAATAATTTAGACCTGCATCTAAAATTTCACCAACAACTGTGCCAAAAACATGCCAAGACCTGTGCCAACTTGAGTGCAAACTTAGTGCTACAACTTTTTTTGGCGACATTTTCTTTGACGCAGGTCTAAATTATTTAGCGAATTTCCGCATGCGTCTGACTAACCAAAGAGTACTAAAAAAATTGATGAAATTAAAAAAAAATGAATACTTTGAAGATAACACAACCTGTTAAAAAGGACAAAAACTGGAATTGTTTTCGTTTCATATGAATGTGCAATAAGAATTTGCAATTTTATAACAGAGTGTTTTTCTTAAGTACTTGTTCGTACACAAACAGGGATATTTAATATTAGAAGGTATGTATATTATTAGAAGGTAGAAGAAATGTATCGATCGAAATGATTTTGTGCGATAATGTATTCTGAAGTTATCGAGGACAAAAATATGATATTGCATTATTAAAAAAAAATTTAATTAAAATTTTATTAAACCCTTTTTTTTTAGTGAGCATTTACTAACCAATAAGTAACTAGTGCCAAATTTGGTAGCTCGAAGGCCAACGACAGGTTATTTAGAGCGATTTTTTCGCCATGCTTATTGTTTCACATGTTTATAATTAATAAATATGATGTCTGTCTTTACACATTATCATGTTGAAAACGGAAATTATAGCTTTACATAATATTCGGACAAAATCAGTTCGCTTTAATTGTTTGTAGTGTTAGGGGTTGTAGTCTTTTGGGCTTTATGTTAGAAAAGAACATTGCTTTCCTTTTTCAAAAGAAAACTTAAATAAGAAACTGTTTTTAATTTGTTTTATCTTTATTACTCATGTGCATGCCTATCTATCTATGGTATGGTTCATCTATCCTTTTCCAATTTTAACTATCGATCGCCAAAATGAAGTGATTCCCACTGGCCAATAATTTGTTCTATCTTTATTACTCATGTTCATGCCTATCTATCTATGGTATGGTTCATCTATCCTTTTCCAATTTTAACTATCGATCGCCAAAATGAAGTGATTCCCACTGGCCAATAATTTGTTCTATCTTTATTACTCATGTTCATACCTATCTATCTATGGTAGGGTTCATCTATCCTTTTCCAATTTTAACTATCGATCGCCAAAATGAAGTGATTCCCACTGGCAAAGTATGAATGATTATTTCCAACCACTTCGTTACCCCTCTTAAAGGCTTTTCTAGTTTAACGCTTCGAAAGAAACTCCCCTTTCCTCCTTTATCGTTTTTGTTCGCCGACTTGATAACTGAAGAAACCCCTAAAACAAAAGCAAATGGCCTCACTATTAGCTGATCGCTTGGTTCAAAGAAATGACCTAATAAATAATCTCCGGATCGCTTTGTGTTGGAAAAATTACTTAATCGGATTTCACGGCTTAAAACCAATCCATACCTATCATGGCTTCAAAAAGAATCGAAATAACTTTGTCACGCTGCGTTGCACTTTGTAGCAACTTTCTTATCTAGTTTTCACCAACTGAATGAATAAAGGTGGCGGAATCGGTAGCCCAAGGGAAGCCACCAAATTGAAAATTGAGTCCCAAATCAAGCACCTTGCAATAATGCCTCGAAAATAGTCATGGCTCTGATTGAATTCTCCGATAGACATATCACATGCGCTATTTAAACGGAATGGTTCGTCTCCCATGGCCAAAAAAGTTGATCTGATCACATATCCTGTACGAGTTGTGGAAATGACCATCATATACTAAAGTGGCACTTATGAAAAGAGACCTCACCATGCCACCTTCGAATTCTACATTTTAAAAACTGTTATTTGGTCACTCGAACACTCACTAAGTGAATGTTTATTGCCTGTTCTACCATTATGCAATCAGCACCAACTTCCTCTGGTACATTCAGAACAATAAAAGCAATTTTCTTTTTCATTATCTCGTAATCGAATTCTATTTGAGGATACAATGATTGCAGCAGTAAAGTCTTCTCTTGGTTGACGTCGAAATGAAGAGCTTGGCATGATAATAAAAATCATCGGGAGTGTTTTTCCTTGAACTTTATGGTATGTTTCCACGGCATGGTGCTTTTTGCTTGGCTTTGTAGTATAGTAAATCGAATAGTGCTTGTGGTATCTTTCTTTTCATCGATTTTGTTGAAAATGTGAAAAGTAAAAATCACAATTCGTGACTTCTTTATCATATTGTCGAATTTCAAAAGAACTTGTTGAAGTCTTGAATTGTTTTCCTCCTGTTGATGTCGAGGTAGAAAACTGGGCATGATAGTAAAAACACCAGAAGGAATATTCTCCCTTGAACTTTCTCATGGTATTTTCGCAATATAAAGCTTTATATCAAGTACTAAAAGAGTAATATATATGATATCCTCCTTTTTTGTCAAGAAATTGTGATGTAAAGATCGCAGTTGTAGATCTGTGGCATATTGCCAGTTTCAAAAAAACTTGTTGCAGTTTTTTTTACATTCGTTGGAACAAAACTGCAACACACATAAGAACTGCATATTCATAAGAAAAAGCAATCCGATGGACGATCCACTGTTATGGAAATATGACAAAAAAAATGTGAAAATTTAAAATGTTGTTGATAAAACAATATCCTAGTTTGCGTATTCATAATTCATTGTAATTCTGAGTTAATGCGTCCACAAACAAAAGAAGGGGGAGGGCAGAGCGACAGGCAATCCATTTTCTGACCTAATTCTTTTAAAATATTGTAGGAGTTTACATTTGAGATGTAGAAATCACATTTGAAATGCATGAACTGCAGTTTGTTGCTATTTTCTGACATGGCATTCACGTGCTTACGCGAATACAGACCAATAGGCAATCCATTTTTGACGGAATTCTTTAAAAATTTGATACAGTCTACAGTTTTGCGTGTAAAACTATAAGATCAATTGCGTACATCTAAAACATTGTGGTTCTATGTTATGGTATTCATATACATGAGAAAAATATAGATTTTCAGACAATCTACTTTTTGACTGAATTTATCCAAAATTTTAAACAAGTCTTCAATTTTATTGATAAACTCATTTGCAAATTTCGCAAATCCGGTTCATTGTGTATGTTGAGCTGTCATGTTCACGTTCTTAAGAAGCGATAAACTTTTCGTAGTCAAGTTTCGTCCAGAATTTGATTTTTAAAAAATGTATAATTTTATTACATTTGTCTATCTTATTCCGTTTTTTACTTTCTCATATATGTACTGAAGAGCAGGTATAGAAATCGTAAAGAAATTCGAACATGAGAACGTCTCTCTGTCTGTGACAATATTAACTCGAAAACTCTTTGGACTAGATGAATTACCAAATTTGGTCTTTACACCAAATTTGCTGATTTCTATTAAGTTTTGAGTAAAAACTGTTCAGAAGAATGCTCAAAGATAAGTTACCACGATAATTACAAAACAAAGACAGCTAGATAGACAAAATTCTGTGCACAGATTTAACATCTGTACTATAGAAACTTGTCAAATTTTGAGTCAAATCCAACTTTGGGTTGACTGTCTGTACTTGCAGAAACATGTAAATTCGATAATTCAAAAGCTTAATGACATAAATATATCAAATTTGTCATGGTATTTTGTGACTACAAGTTCAGTTTTGTGTCAAAATTTTGTTCTAATCGGTTGAGGAAAGCGTGTCTAAAGCACAAATTCTAAAAAGGTGCTATCAATGTTAAAAGGTACTTACTATTAAGGAATGCCATGGATTAATTGTCCAATAACTTCTCAAGAGTGGCACGATAGATTCAGTTAAAATGTTGAATCTGTTCGCTGCAAAAGTTAACATTTCGTAACTATTGTACACCAATACCATTTATGGCCTTCTCAGGCATGACAAGTTCATTAGAGAGTATGCAAGTTTAGTTTAGTTTTATTAACGTCCCGTTTGAAGCAACACTAGGGCTATTTTGGGACGGACCTCGTAATTTTGAACCGCGGTCAGATGACGAGGGCGACACCTGAGCTATCACCCCCTCTCCACACCACACCAGCGGGAGGACGTTTGGTCAGGACGGATTTAACGTGCAACAGACCCCCTTACACGACGGTTCTTCAGTGGAATCGGGTCTCGAACCTGAAACCCTCCGGTTCCGAAGCCGAGACCTTACCACCAGGCCACAGCGGATAGAGAGTATGCAAGAAAGTTTTAGGGAGATTGATCTTGCTGGTTTAATTAGGGTGTTCCCAAACGAGCATACCAGAAAACATACAGATATTATCTCAGAAAAAGATTTTTCGGAAAAGGGCAGGTCTAATGGGTGAAAATACACTGAACTTTTTCTCGACGGCAATATTTTGTATGCTTCGTATACTGAAGAAGAAAGAAAAAAAAGTTTTGCTATTTATTCTGCTGTTGAGTTTTCTATTTGATAATCCGATTATTTATGGAGTTATTACCTACTCTGCCGTAATATAGTTCAAATCAACTTTCTCTGGTCATTCGTAACAGCAAAAGCACTTTTCTTTCGAATTATCTCGTGATTGAACTCTATTAGAGGACACAACAGCAGCAGTTCTCTCTCCGGGGGGGGGGGGTGTCGAAATAAAGGACTGGGAACCATTTCTAAAATAAAAAAAAAATGAAAGAAAGTAAAAGAGTTGGAGTTCACGCTTCACGACGCGAGACCCTCACGGAAAGAGGCTCTCTCTGCACGTGAGAGGGCAGCTCACGACATTCACGCTTGCATCCAGTCACGTCCGAGGGATTCATCATACGAAGAAATGGGTTGTCCACCTTCGGACAAGCCTCCGTGAAATCGGAGACTTCGCACCATTTTCCCGAGGAGTCGCCTGTGCGTGACTTGGGAATGCAAAGAAAGCACAGCGGGGGAGAGAGGACGTACCTTTGACTGAGATCTTTTTGGGAGGTACGCGTTATACTGTATCAGTTTCCGTCTGGTGTCTTCTTGCAGGCCAACCTGTTGAATCTTTTGTTATTCTGGGATAATAGGCAGGGGGAGGGAATCGAGAAGACGAATTAGGTGGTGTTATGAATGAGATTTCTTTTTCTGTTTATACCTGAGAAGGTTAAACGATATGTTAACCTTTATTCTTTGGTATTATCTTGGATCTCACGCGGTTTCTGATCTTGCAGTAATTAACAGCCGGGTTTAAAAATTTAATATTGTTATTATTAAACCACCAGGAGGGAACCAACTTGAGGCTTATGGTTAATCATAACTTTCTTACCTAAAGATGGATCTAGAATATAAAGTAGAGGGAAATAAAAGGAATAAAGGCTGGCATACAATGTATTTTGAATAAGTTCACACTGAATGTCTTAATGGCTAATGAAAGCATTTAAAGCTATTCTTAGACAATGATGGTATCATGCTACCATTCATTCCTATAGAAACTTTATTACTTGGACCACGGGTCTTTTATTTTAATCTCAGGACAATAAGTTTCTTGCATTTGATTTGTCTAATGTAAGATTTTTGTTTAAGGATGGGCAGTAAGTTGTGGTCAGGATCATCTTTTCTTCGCAAACAAGGTAATCTTGACCACTGTGTTAGATTGCAAATCGGCTGATGTTCTTTTGATCATTACACCTGTGGGGACGTAACAATCATGAGAAAAAAAATATTGAACCTGTGGATACAGGATACAAATACCCCATGCCCTGTGATAAATTCAATAAATTATGAATTAAAAGTAGCTCGATTAATTTTAATATGGGTTACAAATAGAAAAATTCGACTTTCTTCTTCCGAAAGATCCATCTGTCCTACCAGATTTCAATGAAACATTTTTTAAGATTTTATGATTTAGGAAGATCGATTTTGGTGTTCAAAGTACTGTCATGAGTTGCCTGAGTAACCGGTTACCGGTTAGTTTACCGGTTAGTAACCTCATTCCTTAGTACTGCTGTTAAATATCTCTTACAGTTTCGCAATCTCGCAGAATATTTTATGAATTAGGCTGAATACTTACCTATAAATATTTTGGAGTTGCGCTTTACAATGTGGACATATTTATGGCTGGTCTTAGTTTCAGGAAGTGTGATTCACGCATTTGAAACTAGATTCAATACAATAATCAACAGGAATACAGACCCTGTTCTGGCCAAAACCATAGGGATCAAATATTTTCTTACAGCAGGCATTTTGGCATTTTTAAAAGAATTTTGGCTTAAGTGTCGTATTTGAAGATTGATAATTATTCAAAATGCCAAGATCTGTCCAGAAATATTCTTCTTGTAGATCCGAAAGAAAATGCTAATGACTCTTCAAAAGACAATTTTTATTTCTGGAAATGTCAGGAAAATTTGATAGAAATAAAATTGTCAGAAATTTGGAATTAATAAGAATATTTTAAGGTTTAAGATTGATTTTAAAACATATGTTGATTTAGATTTTTAGATATAGGTTTGTTTGAATAGGAATCGAGACGAAATCGAATCACAAGATCTTTTAGTGATGTTTTCAGGATCGCATAGTTTTATGCTGTCATATATATTACAATGGCCATGTACTTGAATTTATTATAAACTAGCCGCCTTTGGCGACCAGCCGGTTCGCCAATCTTAATGTTCGTTTAAATTTTAATAATTAAATATTTTACGCAATTCCAACTTTAATCGATTCTTCATCAAAATATATTAAAACTTCAAATTTTGATAGTCATATAATTCACTCATAATATTATAAAGTCCTTTGGTCATAACGTAATATGTATCTCTCTAATTTTCTGTTACCTCTCGTAGAATTTATGCTTTAAATTAAAGTGGAAAGAATTAATCTACAATTAATATAATAATATTTTTTACTGAAACAAAGCATTTTTATAATATGATTACTGATAACAGAGTCACTAAGCGTTTAAACTTTATGGGCACTAAAGAATATCTTTATTAATTTCTGTAATATCTCAAGAATTGGCAACAAAATTTTCTCAGCTTCATCATGAACAGATCGATTAATTAACAATGTTTAATTTTAAATGCATCAAACACTAAGAAAATTAAATGAATCGTTTAAAATAATCGGTCGAAAACAGGTTTAGAAAAATTACTTAAAAAACGATGTACTTAAAACTATAAGCATATACAAAAAAATATATAACTAACATAAATACAATTTAATTACAAAAACATGCAACTAACCTAAAAATAATTTAAATCATTCAAAACAGGTTAAAAAAAAACTACTTAAAAAACGATGTACTTAAAACTGTAAACATATACAAAAAATATATAACTAACATAAATACAATTTAATTACAAAAGCATGCAACTAACCTAAAAATAAATTAAATTATCCGTTGATAATGGTTGTCATGTCAACAATCAGAACACAATGCGCATTCGTGAATTTTCAACGCCAATTACAGTAACGCAAATGCGTGAATTTTTCTACGCCAGTTTGGGTAACGCTATGCAGATTAGAAATTTTTAATTTCCTTTATTCTGTGTTATTTTAATTCAAAAGTACTTCAGAATGAATCTGAAAGATCGATTCATTAACAACGTTTAATTTTAAATGCATCAAACATTAAGAAAATAAACAGAATCGTTTGAAATTATCGGCCGAAAAATGTTAACCCTAGCCTCATTACTGTTGGGAAAAAAACTGAAACCTTACTCATTTGGCGGTGGGGAAAATGAAAGATTTTTTGGCGGGAAAGTTAGTTTTTAATTAATAATTAAAAATCTGATTAAAAATTCAAAAAAAGGGACCCCAGGTGCACATTCCTGACCTCTAAGGTATACATGTACCAAATTTGGTAGCTGTAGGTCAAAT
>JAPMOR010055312.1:65769-111493 GCA_026543865.1 Argiope aurantia | reverse complement strand
TATCAAATTTTATGATCCTAAGATAAGGAGTATCAAATTTTATGATCTTAAGACAGAAAAAAAGATAAGGTATCACATTTTATGATCTTAAGATAGGAAGAAAAGATATCAAAGATCTTAGGTTAGGAAAATAAATTGAACATAAAGCAGAACGAAGCTTCAAGTTTTGGATGACCGCTTATTTATTTTCCCATCTAATAATGGCACCAACAAGAAAAAATTATAAAATCTCAATTTTTATATAATCCCCTCCTTTTATTTTATATTAATAAAATATTATTGTTGCTCTTACATTTCAAACTCAAATCTTCCACTATTTTGTCCCTAAATTACGAATGTTTGATTTTCATTATTTTAAACCAATCCACGGCCGTTTCCAGAGAATACATTGTGTTGATTTGCATACCTTCTTCGCGGCGGCCATTGAAATAGTTTTAAGTAATATATTCGAATCTTCATAATTTAGTCACAACCGAGTAGAAATTTTTTGTATAAAATGTTAATAATTTTGTTTAAATATGAAGGATGTTATACTAAATATGTTAAATAAATATGTTATACTAAATATGTATTGAAATTTCATAATTTTTCAGTAGTTCATTTATTATATCAAAGAACATTGAATTTTTTTAGGCCATTTAGAGTATTTTTCCGATTGGAAATACATGCTTATTTTTAAGGGTTTGCAATGATCTATTACGTCGCGGTTAGAGTGAGCACTGTATATTTTAGCAGATAAATGAAATTTCAAAAATAAGTTTCAGAAATTAATTTTGCTTTCTGTAACTTAGGCACAGTTCCTGATATCTTTTCGGTGAGCTGAATTTGAAATAAATTTTGGAAGAACTCTTCATAACCCTTTAAGCTTTTCTATTTCATCAATGGGAGAAGAATACGGTGGATTTTTTTTTCTTTTAAAATTTTGATAACGTAGTTAGTAACTTTTTCAAATATATAAGATTTAAGTTCCATAATATGTTATCAAAAAATAACAGATACTTTATTTTAACGTGCCAAGTCATTTTTGTCTCTTTTTAAAAAATTAAATCTTTTTTTAACCGAAAGATTTAATTTAAAAAATGCTATATTTCGACAAAGTTTGGCATAGTTATAAGAGCGATTGCTTAGTTTCTGTTAATCATAAGTCATTATTGAGCCTCTGTTGCGTTATGTTCATAAACAACTATTAATTCAATCATGCATGTACTGAAATTAATCCATAGTGATTTTTAACCTGTTGTGGACTAATTCACCAAAAAAACCCAACGGAAATGCTCTCCCAAAAACTTTCCGCCTAAAACTTCCACTTTCTAATAAAGGTGTTGTCCCCTATCTCATCCCTGCAATAAACTGTGAACCTTTTGTAAGGTAGAGAAGGTCTTCCATGGCATTGGCGTACAATAGTTATAAAATATTAGCCTTTGGCGTGAATTTAGCATGTATATTGTGATTCTTGGCGAGTTCTTTTGGTGATTAACTCAGTATCACAAATAAATCGAATTTGTGTTTTAACTCGTTTTTTAACAACCAATTAAACCAAAATTTGATACCCAACCACAATTGTAGTGTAGTGAATACCTATAATAAAACTAAATCTTGGCTTATCATTAAACGCAACCCTAACCCTCACGTATTCCATTTACCAAATTTCAGTCGTCTAGTTCAAAGCATTTTTGAGTTATCGTATTCATAGATAGACAGATATTTTTTCAAATATATGCTTTTCGAACTCAGGGAGATCTGAAATTTGGAGATTTATCAAAATCACTAGTTCTAATTTTTATGCCGATAACAATATTTCCAATAAAAGATTCCAATAAAAAGGTAAATTGCTGTAAATGAAGCGACAGCAACCATTATTGTGAAACAAGATTTCCAAGAAACGCAAGCCATTCATTGGCCTGCATTTTAAAATGAATATCTCGATAATAGTAATTACTTTGTTTAAGTTGATGCTGTCGAACAATTTGCTTATTCATTACCTGAGCAAGAGAAAAATGCTTCATTCTAGAGGCAGACTGAAATTTAAGAAGACTTTTAATTATTGAAAGCCTGTCAATTCTGCTTACGCTAAAGTTACCTCTTTTGCATTCGATAGCTATTCATTCCAGCGAGCATGTGGCCAGGTTACTTTAAGGTAATTCTAAACCTTTTCGCTTCTAAAAAACAAAAACAAAACCGTAATCTTTTTAGTCCATCACAATTGGGAAGGAACGGCGGTGTGTCAGAACTGTTTTAAAATGTGATTTCATGAGTTTCCAATCAGACGGTTACTTTGGCTGGGCTGCTCCATAAAAGGGTTGTGCATTGATAATTTTTTTCATATAAAATTGACGTCGTCAGAGATTGGATTTTTAAATCCCCTGAATGACAGAAACATTTCATCCCTAATAAAGAATGCCAAATGCATTCTTCTGATGGTGTGCGGAACTTGGGAGTGGAGATATACCGACTCGAATATCGTATTCATTATCTGAACAAGTTTCAAAATCACGAGGATCAACCCAAAGCAGTCTTTCTATTGATTCAAATACATGGGATTAATATAATTAAAATCTAACCTAGTAAGAAGTTAAATATTAACCACGGTATTCTAAAATAAACATGACTATAATACAATTTCTTTTACCACATGGATAAAATGTAAAGAATGCTTGAACTGTAGTATTACCCCGCTTTTATGTTCAATTTTTTTTAAGGTTTCATATTGCACAACCTTTTTCATTAATCTTCTCAGATTAAATTTAAGTGATAATTAATATAAGTGATTTCTCACAATTTATTTTTCTCCCACTTAAATCACTAATCTTTGGTTTCCTTTGAAACGAGTAAAAGATGAGTTATATTTGGTCTAGGAATTAATTCGTGCGGTTTTTAACAAAAAATTAAAGCTTTATTTCAAAAGCAAAATGCATAAATACGTTATCAAAAATATTGTTCATCGCCTGCCACTAATTTTTCCCATCTTTCAGGCAATTTACGAATTCCGTGTCGAAGAATTCCTCACTTTTCGAAGCGATCCAATCAAAGATCCATTTTTTAATATTTTCTGAAGAAGTGAACCGCTGTCCAAGCAAATCGTTAATCATGCAATCAAACAAGTAGTAGTCTGAAGGAGCAATGTCTGGTGAATACGGCGGGTGGGGTAACACTCCCCATCCGACATTTTCCAAATATGTTTTGACCGGTTTTGCCATATGTGGTCGAGCGTTATCATGTTAAAAAATAAGTTTATTATGTCTGTTATCCCATTCTGGTCGTTTTCTGGCCAGAGCTTGTTTCAAACGCATCAACTGAAGTCGATAACGTTCTCCATTAATAATTTAACCAGGTTTCAGAAGCTTCAAATTTTTTTTGGCTGTCCAGGTCCTTGGTCTTCCAAGCCTTAATCACCACTTTTAAACCGTGCAAACCACTTCTGACACGTTGGCTCAGCTAGAGCATGGTCACCATAAACTTCCACCAAAATACGATGACTTTCGGTAGCACTTTTCTTCATGTTAAAGTAATTAAGAAGAACCCCCCGCAAAAACACTTTATCAGGCACAAAATTTGACATTTTCAGTTGAATAAAAATTGTTGTTGTTTACGCTTAAACCAAATTGCATATACTAAACTAGATGCGCAATAACAGTAGTTTTAAATGCATGTTTGAACAAACGAAACTATGGGACAATAATCTAGTTACGCCATCTCTTGTAAAACCGCACGAATTAATTCCTAGACCAAATACTATATTTTAATGCTAAATTAACTGAAATTTCATTTCTCCTTCTGGTTTGTGTTACGGAAGGTTGGTATATGGATAGTATCATGTTTACTTAAAAAAGAAATCAGAGTTATTTTAAACCAAAATTTCCAAAAAATTTTAATCAATCAGTTTGTTTTTGCTATGAAGGAGCTATGTACTGTTATTTTTTTTTCTATTTAGTTGATTTGTAATATATTTTTTTACCGTGGGAACAGCTGAACACTTCATTTTATATTTCAAACTGAAAGTTAAAAAGATTATTAACTACTGAAATCCTATCAATTCTGCTTCAGCTTATGACACCTCTTTTGCATTCGATAAATGTCAATTCAAAAACATGTATCGAAATAAATATAAGGAATGAAGGTATGTAATATAAATATAAGGAATAAGGAATGAAGGTATTTTCAATTAAAAGGAATGAAAGTATGTAACTTTTTTTATTTAATTATTAATGGAAAAGAAACTGTAGAGAGTCGAGATTATTTTAAAGCTAGGTTTCTCGAAACTTCAATGACTTTTTCTGGTCTGCATCATTAATGGACTTACCCAATGTCCACGGCTCCGTCTGCTTTTATTTGTTGTATTTACTTTACGAAATAGCGTAAAATATTTTGTTTTTATATCTAACAGTTTTCATGTGCTTATATTCAATACCTTACGAATTTTTAGGACTCTTTAATTAATAATTATTACACTAAAGTTTTGAACTAAATTACTATTTTAGTTTCACCATTTGGCCCATAATAATGCAATAAAAAACTAATAAACATATCAGTAAAAACAAATCTTATGCAATGAATTCAATGCTAAAAACTATAAAAGAGTTGTTTTTTTTTTTAAAAAAGGACAAATAATATGCCAAATGGACGTATTAAAAGTTTTATAAGTGCTAAAATATTAAATCAAATTAGATCAAAGAGTTAAATAATGACAACAATTTTTAAATAGTTCTTAGTTACTGCATGTGCTAACTAAAATTTTTGCTTCTACTCTACGAATTAAAAGGGCAAATAAAAAAAATGTTGAAATTAACTTGACATCAACACAGGTAAAAAAAGAACGCGAATGATATATGTGATTAAACTGTTTAATATTTCAGCATGAAAAAAAGGAACCGATAAAAGTTTGTCTTTAATAAAATAAATAAAAAAATTAAAATAAATAAAGAAATTAAAATAAATAAAAATAATTAAAAATCAGATAAAAAATAACACGACAATGAAATTGATGTCATTACAAAACGAACTTTTTTTTAGTTTTAAAATGATGTAAAAATACTTTTCTTACTTATTTATTATAATAATTAAAATCTTTTTTTATATTCCTAAGAACAATTAACATCTGAAAAGAACAGTACTTATTGAAAATCTGTCTATTTTGTATAAGCTAATATCATATTTGTGGAAGCAGGCGAATGATGAACAATTTTAAAATGAAATTTCTAGAATTTTCAAAAGAAACAGTTCATTTTAAATGGCCTGCATTAAAAAAAATATTATGTTTTAATGATATTTTCTTCATGCAAGATAATGCTTTTCAGCAATTGCAGTGAACTTCATTCCTAGAAAAAAAATTGAAATAACATCAGTTTAATTTTATTTTTTTAAGATATTTATAATTAATTAGAAGGTTATTTATTCTTCAAAATATATCAGTTTTATGTAAGCTAATATCACACTTGTTATGGGAAGAGGGGCGTAGATGATGAGGAGCAATCTCTATAACGTTCGCGGCACAGAAATCACTCTAATTACTTACTGGCGAATGGCAACAGTCAAATGTAAATAAAGACTGCTTCATTGAATGCTTTTACAATTGTAAGGAATTATTCAGCCTTCGGTTAAATAATTAATGGAGCTGCAAAATATTATTAGAATTTCCCGTATGTAGGCTTGCCAAGTCAGCAAAAACTCGATTCAGTTAGAGGAAAGAAAATGTAAAAAAAGTCAAGATGATAAAAACATACGTCAAACAGAGTTTAATCGAGCGTGAAAGTAGGCTTAATTGGTGAAAGATAAGTGATATGACTTGCTTTTGTTGAAACTATTGTCTATATCCTCCAAAATTATTCTCTCACAAAATTATTTTTACATTATCTTAAAATTCAAAAAAGTTAATTTTAATGACATCAATTTAATTTCATTTTTTTGTACATTTTTTAACTTCCATTTACATATTTTTACTTTCTTGTATACGTAGTATAGAGAAAGTATAGTACTCGTTAAAAAAATTCGCATTCGAGATTTTGACGAATCTTTAAGTTTTAGATCTCCTTCAGTTCGAAAAAGATATTTTTAGAAAATGACTGGCTGTCTGTCTGAGATAGAGATAACTCAAAAAACTCTCTGATCTAGACGGTTGAAATTTGGTACACGGTTTTTACACCAAATTTACAAATTTCTATCCAATTTTGAGTAAAATCGGTTCAAAGGAAGTCCTTCTGTCCGACCGTTGGAATATAAGTAAAGACAATTACTACAAAACAAATGGAGCTAGATAGATAACATTCGGTACACAGGTTTAACATCTGTACTGCAGACATCTTCCAAATTCTGAGCCAAACCCAAAAAGGGTTTGACCGTCCATCGATCTGTACTTTCAGAAACATGTAAATACGATAACTCAAACCCGCAGTGACTTAAATATATCAAATCTGGTACGGTATTTTGTGACTACAAGTGCAGTTTTGTGTCAGATTTTGGTTGAGAAAAACGTGTCTAAAACACAATTTCGATTCTCGGATACTAATTAACCTCATACCATGGATTAATCGCCGAAGATGGCACGATAGATTCAGTAAAAATGCTAAATTCACACTATAAGTTAATATTACGTAACTATTGTACACCAGTGCCATGCAAATCGGTTTATTAGAGAGTATGCGAGAAAGTTTCGGGGAAACCATTCCTGCTGGTTTAATCTGCCCATCAATAATTTGTAGTAGACTGATTCGGTTAGTCGTATCAAACATCAAGATGAAACTTTGAAAAAAATATTTAAAAAAAAACAACATATTATTCGTTTTACTACTTAAAAATTCAATAGTGTGGGTGAACAAACTAGTCGCCAATGACGGCTAGTATTAAAGTAAAATTATAGACGTTTCAATTGAGCTAGTTCATTTTTATTCATCTGCATTAATATTAGAATATTAACTCAGGTTTATACTTTAATGATATATCCTTTATACAAGTTGATATAAATAAAAAAGAATGTACTTCAAACTGCCTGAACGATGGCAAAACATTTCATTCCCCGGGAAAAACAGAAACCCTAGAAGGCTATTAATTATTGAAAACCTGTCAGTTTTGCTTACGCTAATGCCGCCTCTTGTGCATTGGCAGCTATTAATTTCGCCAAATATATTCCCAAATTAATCCAAGGTAATCCAAAACCTCCTCGCAATTAAAAGAAATGCATGTCTGTAACCTCTTTGTCCAATCACAATCGTGAGAGGTGGGGAGAAGGGTAGAGTTGATGAAGGAGTATAGTGAGGAAAGAAAAGAAGGCAAAAGAGTGTTTACTTGAGAGTCAACAAACAACAACGCCTGGAGGGCACCCGCATCAAAATTCAATTCCGCAACGCGAAACCTTAGAAGAAGAAGTGGAGAGAAGGGGTTAAAAAATAAATACATAATTCCCTCCTCAAGAAGATAGATAAGAAAGAATAGTGGCTCGCGTCTCCCTGACTTTTCTTTTTCGCCGTCTTCGTGGTTGTTTGGCAAAATTTTCAGTCGTTGACCCTCGCTTCCATGTCCCCAAGGTATTTTCCAGCGCTCGTTGCTTTTCTTGCAGCAGAAACATCATTTCGTTTAAACGCTTTCTTAAAACATACGATGCAGAATTGTTTCTTGCTGCCGAAGCGTCTCCAATAGTTATTATGTGGTAATAAGTATAAGCTGAAATAATAAAGAAGCATGTATGGATGATGTGTGTAATAATATATATATGTATTCTTCTTTGTTCTGGCTTAGAAAGAAAAAAAGACCATCAAAGAAGTATAATGATGATTTTTTATTCTATATTCCCGTATTTAGGGAGAGCCTAAGAGAATATTCAGACGTTGTTTGGTTTTAAAAAGATATCGTAGATTTACTTTCACATTATTTGAATGGATATTGAAAATTGTGGTTTATGTATATGTAGTATATTTCTTCATTTCTGTGGTTTATTGAAATGTTAAAAAGTGATGTGGACTATTATTTTCGAGAATAATCATTACCTCTGATATGAGTTGTCGTAAAAATATACAAAAATGCATAAGTAAATATGATTGTTTGTCAAAGTAGGCATGGAAATAGTTATTTTAGCTTTTTTGATTAGTTAAAAAGTATTGTTTTCGATTATCATATCTCATTTCGTTTCAATTTTAACCATCCAAATAATTTATTTTTTGTTAAACTGTATTTATTTCGCAGTTTCGTTATGTAAACTCCATTGAATACCTTATAGGCGTTTTCTTTTGTTGGTTTCTAAAAAATTTCTTTAGATCTCAAAATTATGACGAATCTCTACGTTTCAGACCTCCCTGTATCTGAAAAAATACATTTCTGGAATTATATCTGTTTGTAATGCAAATTAGACGGGGGGGGGGAATTGGATAAATAGATTTTAGACAAAATTTGCAGATCCTTATAAAACTTAGCACGAAATCCTTTTAAAGGAAATTTGTCTGTCTGTTTGTATTCGTTCAAGTGAAGACGATAATCAAAAAAGTAAAGTGCACCAAATTTTATTTATCTAGCTCAAGTTAAGCTAAAGCCAAATTACAAATTAGATTTTTTGGTATTTACATAATAACTGTAGACCAACAATAAATTTTAAAAAAAATACACGCTTTAAAGTTCGCTCTCTAGATTCAATAAAAATACTAGATTCACTTCAATGTATGGTATTTCTTAGTTATTTTTCACTAGTGCCATGCAATTAATACACAAAAATACCAGTTTTCTTTACTATACTACGAAGCTCATAACTCTTATGTGTGGAACTGAAAATAAATATCTTAACTCTCGTGGCATTTACGGCCATGTTTAAGGTGTACAATTTATGTATATGCTGGAGATAGATGCGGGGAGGAGAGGATAGTACCTTTATTAGAGACTATGCAAGAAATTTTAGAGGAGACCCTTTGATTCTTATATATGGTACTGACGTTTACGGCGACTTTTGTTCACCCACAATATCAATAAATCAATTCAGTAGTGCTACTAAAGTGATGAATTACATCTTATCTCACCAAATGGAAATATTATTTCAATTTATAATTGTACAATAAATACAGAGCATTCTATTATGTAATGAAGTAATTGGCGGCATCTGTACAATTGCTGAAATTGATAAGTATATTAATTTTATTTTGCGATATGCCTCGACAAAGATGAGAAGAGTGGAGAAATAAAAATTGTCTGAATCTATCGCGTGGTTTAAGCTGAGGAACATTGCTTTTATAGAAAATGTGCCATGACCTAATGGTTTTGAGATTTTTTTCGTAAATGAGAATATATGGCATTAATGACGTATTTAGATGTCATGACTTTTCAAATTTATTAAAAATATGTGACATTTCGACCTTGGTTGTGGCTAGGAAATTGGTTCTTTGGTTCTTTTTACTTTTTTTAACCCTGTAATTCGCAAATGGTGAAAATTTGTCATAGAAAAATTGGATATACATACTAAGTAAATGCATGATATATTTACGTCTTCTAAGAATTTTTTTGTTTAATTAATTCCCAGAAAAAATTTATTTTAACTGAATTATTTTAATTATTACCCAGAAATCTGTGAAAGAAGGTAGTGTGCAATTACCCATGAAAAGCATTTGATCTTCCAAAGGCTCAGAAGTATGATATTTTGATCGACCGTGCCATATAAAGAGTTAAATGCATAGAGTATGTGCTTGAGTTTAATAATTGTAACTAGACTCGATTTGAAGTTGACGGGATTTCAATAAAACTTCCACTTTATCCGAGAATTAAATGTACGAAGAGAAAAAAAAAATGAGTGTAATACTAAGAAGCGACAGTTTTTTTTAATTAAAAATTATTATCAGATTTATTTTTCATATTCAAAGGTTTAAACAGTTCTTGTATTATTAATAAATAAATAGTTGGCAATAGTGAACTATTGCCAACTATAATGTCATAATAATTAAAAAATTCATTAAATTTAAAAGTAATACTTTTATTATATATATAAGAAATTCAATAAACTTGTAATTTTGATAAATAAACAGCGCATAAACAATAATAAAACAAATGAAATGCATAGCACAACTATTATAGTTAAAAAAGAACACCAAGGAACTTTTTTATTGTTGTGTTGATTTAATACATTTTATTATACATCAGTAAAATTTTCGAATGAATTGATTCAACACATTGCGCAACAGCAATAGTTTAGTGAGAATTAATGTCTTTTATAAAGTTATTGAATTACGATCGCAGAGAATACAAAATTTGAATACTTTTAGTCAAAAAAAAAAAAAAAATCAGAAATGAAAATAGGGCCCCCCCCCCCCCCAGTTTTGTTTTAGGGTATTTACTGAAATCGATTCCAGTTATATATGATATTTAAACATTATTGTAGTAAAAAATTCAAGAAATCAGAGAGTAAAATGTAAATTATAATAAAAACAGGATTCAAAACATTCGAATTAGTGAAGCTCTCCTGCACTATTATAGCTTATTTGAGTATTACGAAAATGCTTTTTTATTTATTTTAGTTTTGTTTATATAATTATTTTAAGTTTATCTGTCATCATTAAGTGGACACGCCCATTTGGCTGATAACAACAGCATTTAAATAATATTAATATCTTGGAAATCTCCTAACAATACTACGTTTATTATTTACAGCTGGCTGTTGTTATGCAGAAGAGAGCCAACTAACTTTTCTGCGCCATCTTACAAATTGTCTACACGAATGTGATTTCCCATACGAAATAGGACCAGTTTCTATCTACTGCACAATAAACTAATTAGTTTTCCATAAACTATTTTGAAAATATGTAAAATAAGAAGTTTTTTTTTACTTTTTTTATGATCGAAATATAAAAATGCAATCGCAAATAAATAAATAAATAAAATATGAAATTTTTATATTTTGATGAATGATAGCAATGGAAATTGGCTAATAATTTTATTCCTAAAATTATAGGTTTATTCCAGATTTTAGATTGAATTTGTCAACAAATTGACTGTTTGTCTGCTTATTTGCGTTATACAAACATGACATGTCAAAAACATTACCATTAGAAGAATAAAATTCATTACGTGTACTTTACACCGGTATTGTGCTTTTGTATCAAATTTTGAACGGGAGGATTTTCAAAATTAATCACTGATTCTTTTCAGATACTGCAAAATTAAACATAAAATGCACTGTATTGAATGAATAATTATGTAATAAAATCGATGAGAAAAATATCCCCCCCCCCGATTGTCGAATGCTTCGCAAAAACAGTTATATTTCCTAAAGTGTACTTTAGAGTTGGTTCCCATTTGCATAACTGGGCTCACTTATTGTCTGATAAGATTTTACTCGAATTTCTCATGGCTGTCAACGTGTTTAGGCTGGTAACAGACCAGCCTCGCATGCAAATTAGAAACAAAAAACGATATGCGATTCTTCCAGACTGATCAAAATCATTGCTTGGAACACCTTTTATGTGTGGTTTCAATCACGTCACTTTGATGCATCTAATTTTAAACACATTAAAAGTGAATCTCAAAACCCATATGCTGTCTGGGAATATACCACACCAAATAAAGCCAAAACATCATTACATTTTTAAACAGAGTATTATTTCAGCATAGGTGACACCGGCAAAATTAGAATTTATAATATATGGAGAATGCTTATGTAATGCAGATTAGATTATATTGGTGTTGCTGTGTGTCTGAGCTTCTGACAGATAAACGTTGGCATTAAAATATCACGATCTGACAAGCTTTCTTTTAGGGAATTTTTTTCCCCCTGCACCTTTAAGTCGTGAGCGAGATTTGACAAGTTTGACGGGAGAACTCATTTGAAATTGAAAGCAGCATTGATGGCTTCTGGCACGTTAAATTACATGCTCTGAAATATGTGACAGATAGCAGACGGTTTAAGAGGAGATATAGCAAAACTATTCATAAGTTTTCAAATGAATGGTGAGAAATTAGTTTGCCTGTCCGACAAACAAATCACTGTATAATTATTCGTGAGCTGGTGTTAGAAAAGACTTGATTGTATGATGGTTGTCATTATGGAAGTAATTTGCGAACAAAAATGGAATACTTTCTTAATTTCTTCTTACTAATTTCTGGGAAATGAATTGCTGTGAGATTTAGATTATCATGGAAGAAAATAAAAATAATTCATGCATTTGCAATTTTCAAAATTTCGAAAATCATTCTTTTTTATTAGTTTTTTGAATTATTCATAAGGAACTCCAAGACGTTTGAAATATATCGAACTAGATGCTTTTAGCGACCACCTTGTTCATCTAAATTATTGACTTTTTAGTCTGTAATAGAATGTATTTTTAAATTTCCGCTTTCATCTGATATGAATTGAAGAATATAAATTCATTTGCATCAGTTTATTGCAAATTATAAAGTGCAAATATTATAAAATAAAAATGGAAGTGAAAATCCTATCAAGGAATTAATGATTAACAAAAGCATGCGATTGAATGTTTTGATGCATTATTTTGAATTCCAGTATATATCAGTTTGAATTCCCGTATATATTAGTTTGAATTCCAGTATATATTAGTTTGAATTCCAGTATATATTAGTTTGAATTCCAGTATATATTAGTTTGAATTCCAGTATAAATCGCGTAATATGGCAACCCATAAGATTTTATTTTTAACTTCATAAAATAGAAATTTAACGGTTCTCAAACGATATTCAAAGTGACATCCTCGCATTTATTTTACCATTGGCGAATGTTTCGCAAGTTTGGCGGCGAAATCGTACATTAGTACCAAATTCAATCATTTATTGTAATTAAACGTAAGGTTAAAATGCAATTTTTTTTCTGCTTTTCATTCTGTGCTGTCACAAAGATGAATCCAATAAATCAAATATAAACCTCATTTTCCAATAATATAATATTCTATAATTTCACTTTATCTATGACTTTGTTTTAAAAATCTCTTAAGTAAATTAATTTTTTTATGTACGTGTGTTTATTATCATGTGATATACCATCGATAAGGATCGAATTCGACAAATTGCCTAGGGACTCCGCAACTTTGAGGGAACCCCCGAGATATGTTAAATGTGCTGTTTTTAGGGCTAATTGCGTTTTATTTATAAGAATCTTGTATGCGAATTTATTGTAACTAAAGTATCATCTGAATTTCAGAACATTATCCATAGAAGTTTCTTTTTTTTTCTTCTTCGTATCTACAAATTCCGCTATAATATGTTGTCCCCTCCTCCTTTTTCTTCAGTTGGTCGATTAATTTAAACCTGTAGAGGGACGAGACTCTTTATTATGTGTTATGCCATGGATGAAAGAATGAGTTCAGTTTCAGGAACTACTTTTTATTAGCGGGTTAAGTTCCACGGCACAAACATTTAACACAAGCATATTGAAGAACAAGGCATAGAACAAATACACACGGCAAGCAAGGACAACACAAGAGACAAGAATGAGGAATCGTGGGAAAACATGGCTCTTGATAGGTAGCTCTAGTAGCGCCACCTATGAAGAAAGGAGAAGGCAGTAATTGTAACCGCTACAAACCCATAAAGTCTGATAAATTTTGTTATAAAGTATTTGGGTTGTATTAAAAAATTATAAATATTGTAATTATTTGTAAAATTACTTATAAATTTAAATTCTTTTTATATGTGATGAATTTAAACGTTTTGAAGGTGACCTGCAATTAAAAATTTTGTTACCGAACAAAAGCTTGTCAGAATAGTTGCTACTTAAAAACTGTTTATATTGGTACTAAATTACAATCAATGAAAATAGGAGTTTCAAAAAGTTAAGGGAGGGGGGGGATACCCTCAATATTGTAACGCTCAAGATCTCTTACAAGACTATATGCTTTATTTTCGACATGTCATTTTATTTAAAATTATGCACACTTGAATCATTTATATGTCTTAAAAGTAAATTTTTTCACTATAAAGTAAATTTCCTTTCATTCCGATATTCCTTTTCGCAACGTCATTTGAATCTCTTATAATGTCTTAAAAGTCAATATTTTTCACTGAAGAGTAAATTTGCTTCCGTTCCAATGTTCTGCTGCGAAACACCGAAAAAAAAAACCAGAAAAAAAAGAGAAACAAAATAAAAAAGTAATTTTTTGGTGACAACCTGCTCCATATCGCACCGTAGTAAGCGGACCAACTGTTCCAATAAACGCTTTGTCTAAATTATGTTGTATTTCATCCATTTCCAATTATTTCGGAGGACCTCTTTTCATATGAACTTACGTGGAAAGAAAAAGAAAAAAAAAAGTGTGTGTACTTTCAGATAGGGAAGAATCCACTCAAGAATTCGGTTTGTCGTTAATTTTTCTTTTCTGGTTGTATTTCTCTCGCGTGATTTTAAGACCGTATTTTCATACCCTGTCACATCTTTTTTGAACGTGATCTGACACCATCAATCAAAAAGGTTGGGGCACAGCGTGGAAACCCACTGGGTGCAGATGGGTTTACTTCTACGACTTTTTTTAAATTATTTTTATATTATTTCTCTAGACTTTAATCATTGCTGCTAGGTATGGTGCGCCTTTTCATTCCGAAACTTATGTCTAGTTGAACTTTAAATCTTGGATGTTGCATTTATTGCATTGAATGTGTGTTTCTGTGAATGCCAAATTTTATTTTTTGGGCATATTTTCTTATGACCAATATTTTCAGAAAGGCGCGAGGAGAGTTCTTGATGGGAAACAAGTCGCTACATGTGAGTTTCAATGACTATGGCACGACGTGAACAAAAGGATTTCGAATTATATTGTGCAATAGTTTATACTAGCCTTCTTGGCGATCATTTCGCTTGTTGGGAATATTGTTTTCTCATGCATAGCTTGATGTTAATGATTTCTTCAAGAAAACATTTTTAAGCATTAAATTATGCCCGACATAAATCGTGTTATTTTATTAGAATTATAGGTTATTATTTTATTACATATGTCCTATGAATTTTCTTAACGCTGTCAAGTCCAATGACATCATAGTGTTATTAAAATTGTAACTGTCTGGATCACGTGTTTTAATTTTCGCAGTGTTGCAACTTCACTTTTTTATTCGTCTTGTAAACTAATAAAATAAAAAGAAGAACCCTTCTTCTTTAGCATTGAACAATGACAGAAAATCAAGTGATTAAATATTTAATGAAAGTAGTTCGAGTTTCACTTCATCAATAAAATATATTGCTAAAAATTGTACAAAAATATTTTTAAAATATCGCCAATCTCTAGGAAACTCATCAATTCCAATTTTTATCATTAAATAGACATTTTTTTAAATTGTTTAAAAATCAATTTAGGAGCAATAAAATTTTCGGTGCTATCGCGAAAAAAATGCCAAAATATCGCATTATTTTTAATTAATTAAAATTCTAATTAAATTTTTATAAGCCCCTCCCTGTTACAAATTCTCATTTTTCGAAGTATACTTACGTAAAATTGGTAGCTCTAGTTCTAATGATATATCTTGTAGGGAACGAGCACACAGACACAAATATAGATGCATATATATTCATTATAATTAATCACTTCATGCTAGTCACCTTGGATGACCCTCTGGTTTATGGGGACATTGCTTATATTTAGTTTCAGTTAAATCATTTAAAAAAGCATTAAATCCAAGATTCCGTCAAATTATCAAAGATTAAAGTCATATTATTTCGATTTCCTTACATATATTCTATTCATTTTTACAGGGATACCTTTAATCGATAATAGCCCCATAACATCAAAAAAATAAATGTGCACTTCAGCGATCTTCTTTTTTTTTATTTGTCTTGTAAACTACACAGATATTAAAGAGAATCCTTCCATTTTAGCTTTCGACAATGGAAGAAAATCACGCGATTAAGTATTTGATGAAATGACGAAAGCGATTTGAGTTTCAGGGCAATAATGGAAACAATAATAGAAAAACATATTTTCAGAAAAATTTGGAAAGCTATTGATCTGGTATAATGAAGAAGACATTTTCTTTTAAATTTTAAAACGGTATAAAATTTTATACTGCGCAATAATATTTTTTAAAGTTTTCGCAGAAAAGTGCCAAAATTCAGCTTAATTTTTAATTAATTAAAATTCTACTTAAAATTTCAGAAAAACATCCGAGGTGCTCATTCCCACTCTCTAAGGTAGTGGATGCCATATTTAGTCGTTGTAAGTCAAATGGCCAGACCTGTCGATCGACAACACATATACAGATCCACATACATTCATCTTTATTAATAACTAACTGCAGAGATATACTGTATTCTGTATATTTTAGAGCGTTTTATGATAATCTGTTCAATAAAGAGATTTTTTTTAAAGCGAACTTGTACTAATCCGAGAATTATTTGATCTGATATCTGCCGGATTACTGATAACCGATTATAATTCTTTCAATCGAATTATCAATTCTTAACACTAGAGTGTTAAGAACTGGTAATTAGATTATTATAATAGTTTGTTATTTTCTGTTTGTTTAGTTGATTTTAAAATAATATTTATAGTTGAAATCTCATCAACTTTAATTTTTTGATTAATAATGTTTTCAAAATTTTTGGAATTAAACTATAAGAGACTGTTGGCGATGGTTAAAGGAGTATGAAATGTCTGGATAATTTTTTGACTGCAGCAAATTAAAACTGCTTACGTTGTATTTCAATATCAATATGACGCTTTCCAATTGCTTCCAATGAAAATGTTTGATACAAAGTAACTAGCTAATGCATGATGACTTCTGCAAACACAAAGATAACAAGCGGTACCTGGTACGAATCGCAGTCTGTTCTACCCTCATAATCATTGCTTGTCTTTTTTTTTAACATCTCTGAAAGCATTCGAGGTAATCTAACTTCACATACTGTTTAACCCTCCAGATGGGTTGGATGGGTGTATTAGTACCTATCTAGCACTCAAATGCTGTTTTTAACTTGCCTCAGCCCAAGCAATTTGCTATTCCGTCCTTGCTTCGTTTCCACTTAATAAAAAACGCCAAGATTATCCTTTCCAGCCATGTAACCTCTTTTCTTTACTTTTGAGGCAGATTACCCAAGGTGGAATTCTGCAACATTGTATCTAGCGAGTAATAGCAAATTAGATGCTTGGCGTCCGTATTGGCACATGCAAGGCTGACTTTATTGCCAGCAATCCATCTTCCTGCGGCTGACAAGTTGAGTCGCCTTATAATTTTCCTTCTGCAGTAATGCATATGTACTAACATGATCTTTTCTGCTTCTAAAAAGTCATGATTACTTTTTACTTTGTGTTGAAATTTCAATGCCTTCGTTGCGTGCCAGCCTGGATCGCTGTCTTGTCTGCGACCTCGCTTAACATGCTGTCTACTGCTGTTTTGACTGAAGATCCACCTAGAAGGCTGTCATAAATATGTATTTATAAATTCCCTGGAGACAATGTCTGGGTGCTTAACAAATTTCGCTGAAGAACGATTCGAATTGTCAGCTCTGAGAACGGTGATAATGTTTTTTTAATACGCGATCAAATATAGATATTTTTTCATAAGATCTGTTGTGTCTTAAAGTTGATTATTTAAATGACGATATTCTTAATATATAATTATCTAAGGGTCAGAAATTTTTCTTGCAATTTCATGGAAATTGGTTATTGATTTTTATAATTTTTTAAAATGGACTTGGCTTTAGAGATAGAAATTTTTTCTCAAAAGTTTCATTTAACTTACGGATTCTTAGA
Organism: Argiope aurantia; assembly: GCA_026543865.1. Lineage (NCBI taxonomy): Eukaryota > Metazoa > Arthropoda > Arachnida > Araneae > Araneidae > Argiope > Argiope aurantia. The sequence continues at coordinate 93,848 of JAPMOR010055312.1, read as the reverse complement.
ATGGGGTGACGGTGTACAATGAGATTGATTGCAATTAATAAAAAAGTTTCTACAAATTGGCTGCTTATTCTTCGAAGGGTGATAGTTTGTTGTTACAGAATTAATATGAATATATCAGAAATTTAATTGAAGCATTTTGTGAATTCCTAGAACACTTTTTGCAGTGTTCTAAGAATTCACAATATGAAGTGTGTGATTGACAAGGAATATGAAATGCGTGATTGTTCTAGGAGTTCACAAGATTTGTAATGCGTTATTGACTGCAGAACATAAAAAATTTCCCATAAATTCCAATGAAATTAGTTATGAATTCTTAGAATGATGATGGTTTTCCTACGATTCATAATTGCCTAATTATTGGAAATTTTTTCACAAGTTTCGTAGAAACTATTATTAATTCATAAAATCGCTATTTTTTTTAAATATGAAAACCAAATGAAATTTTTTTACTAGCTTCATAGAAACTATTATTAATTCGTAGAATCGTTTAATTTTTTAAAAAAAATATATGAAAATAAATGTTTATATTAAGCATATTTTCGTTTGAAAGCATTTGCTAACTCAACTGGATTATACACATTCAAGAAATTCATACTTATACTAATAAGTATAATGCCCCAATGTTTTCAACAAAAAAAAAACAATAAACTAGAGAAATATTATATTAGAAAATATTAAGGCATTTGAAAAAAGATTGAGAGTTCTACGATTGGAAACATGAATTCACCTCTAGCTCATTCCCTCTGTTTCGAAAATTATTTATCGAACAAGACGCTGAAGAAATGAAAAATACAATGAATGTCCACAACTCACGAAACAAATCAAAGATAACTCATTTATGGATTTCAAATCAAGCCACGAGCTGGAGAGGAAATGATAAAAGAAAAAAATAATGAAAAAAAAAATATCCGCTGGAAGAAATTTTTCGCACAAAAATGGAAAGAAAAGGATTATAATTTTACTTTCTCAAATATGAAGTACTCTAATAGAACATAGTATAATAATTCGTCCGAAAATTTAAAATCGAAATTTTAAAGAAGTTCTAGTTTTAGATGTTCTTGAACCTGAAAAAAAAAACCATTTTTGACATTATGTTTGTTTGTCTGTCTATGAATATGATAACACAAAAATTGAATATAAATAGACAGGTATAATTCAGTGTATGGTCTTATTAATAAAGTTATTTCTATTGTAAATTTTTATGAAATCATTCTACGAGAAGTGTGTCTTTCTCTCCGTCCGCGGTCATGTGGACATGATAGCTAAAAGCTTAAAAACCCAGAAAAAGGGTATTTTATGAATTCTTTTTTATATTTAATGAATTTAGTGAAAAGGAAATTTAATATATCTTTGGAATTATAGATATTAATCACTTCTAAATGAAATCTGCCGAAGGATATATCATCTGTTGACTTGCATATTAGCGCATACGTGAATGCGAGAACTCAGAAATGCAAGGACTTGGATAAGATAAATTTGGTTTGTAATCTTGTCATTAAAATTGCAGATGAGTGCCGAATTTTAGAACTAGAAGCCCGAAAGGAGAATACTTCTGCTAGTTAGAACAATGTTTTTCTCTGAATCTTTACAGCAAAATCGTATACTATCAAAATTTAGATGAAATCTGTCGTAAGAAAGACTGTTATTCTGTTTATGTGAATAAAATAACCAAAAAAACACAGCCCTGGCTGAAACTTAACATATGATTTTATCACTTGAACTGTAGTTCTTTATAGTTTTAGACCATATCCGTCTACTGGAAGAATAATTGTTAGTTTGTCTTCCATGTGTATGTGAGCTTGGTTGGGGAAAAGAACTCAAGTTATGCACCTGAAATTCGAAGTGCGGTCTTAGTTCCATAGCTATAAATTATATCAAATTTTGGTTCTAGTCAGAGAAAAGATCTAAAATACACACTGAGATGACAAAAGTCATTGGATATCAGTTAATAGCGACCTCCTCCTTTTATCTGGAAACGCACAGTTACTCGACATGGCATGGACTCAACAAGTCGTTGGAAGTCCCCTGCAGAAATATTGAGCCATGCATGCCTCTAAAGACGTCTATAATTGTAAAAGTGTTGCCGGTGCAGGATTTTGTTCACTGATTTATATGTCAGTTATGTTCCACGAATCTTCGATGAGATTCATGTCGGGTGATTTAGTATGCAAATTATTTGCTGGAATTTTCTAGAATGTTCTTCAAACAACTCGCGAACAGTTGTGGCTCGGTGCCGTGGCGCATTGACATCCATAAAAATTCCATTGTTGTTTAGGTACATGAAATTCATGAATGGCTGCAAGTGGTCTCCAAGTAGTTGAACATATTCATTTCCAGTCAATGACAGTTTCAGTTGGAACAGAGAACCAAGTTTGAAAACAGCCTTCAATATTATGGAACCACCACCAGTTTGCACAGTGCCTTATTGACAACTTGGGTCCATGGCTTCTCGGTGTCTGCGCAGTACTACCAACTGAAATCATGACTTCTGATTAAGCCTCGTTTTTCCAGTCATCTAGGAGGTTCTACAGGTGATGTTCTGCTGTTTGTAGAGGCACTCGAGTCGATCTTCAGCTGTCATAGCCCATTAAAGCCAAATTTCGTCGCACTGTCCAAACAGACCGCCCATCGTACGTTCCACATTGATTTCTGCTGTTATTTCCTGCAGTATTGCTTGTCTCTTAGCATTGACAATTCTACGCACATATCGATAGTTGTAGTCATTTTGTTATTTCCATCTATGAAAGAACAATTATATTGAAGTATGTCAAAATGAATCAATTGTTATTTTACCTTGAATATAGATTTAAAAATCATATTCTTGAATTCGATGCTCGAATCTGACGTATAATTTCAGTACAATGGGTTAATTAAACACTGAAACAAGTAATTACGTTGAAATTTAAAAAATATATATAATCAGTTTAAGAATTAAAGCTCTCGCTCTTCAGGTGTAACAGAAAGTTCTGGAAATTTCTTTAAAAAATAAATTTTGAGCACTATTTCCATTAAAGTGATGTACAATTTTTTACAACTTGATGTCAGAACCTGCTTATATATTTACTCTATCTTCGCCACTAAACATAGTGAATGATTAGAGTTTACATATCAGTTTTTGTTCCAGTATTCTATTAGCGACCATTTAAATAAATCACTGCGTTAACTTGATGAAATGTCTTCTTGACGCCACTTATCAAGAGGTCATTAAAAGTGGAATTTTCGACACTCAGGAAGCATATAAGGCAGTTACACATAAGACTTCTGTTAACGCTTATATTAGAATAACAATCCTTTGAATTAGTCTACGGATCAACCAGTGACCCTGCCGGCGTCCTGGCATAGGGGTAGCGCATCTTCCCCGTGATCTGGGCGTCCCGGGTTCGAGTCTCGGTTTGGGCATGGTTGTTCTTCTTGTTCTATCTGTGAGTTTTGTGAATTTGCTCTTCTGTAGAAAGGGGTTGGGCAAGCGAATGTGTGATGCGTGAGTAGTCAAGTCGTATTCTTGGTCCAAGTTGACTCTACGATAAAAACAAGAGGAGCTCCCTCTTAGGCTTAAATCGGCTGTATTTGAACAGCGGGCTTGTCCGTGGCAAATGCCATAAGAAACAACAACCAGTGACCCTAACTTGCAACTATCTCTTTGAAGCCGCCTATCAAAATCTTATTATGGTTAGTTATTTCTGTGATTTTCACCGACCAAACTTAGTGTGTACTCTTGGTACCATTTCAGTTTTCTGTTTTTTCCTTTTGATGTCTACTAACTAGCTTTTAAATAAATCATAGAGTTAACTAAATATCACATATCTTACAATGGTCTTGTTGGCGGCACTTATCAAAAGTTGAATTTTCGACACTTAGGATGCATGTTAGACTGTTAGACATAAAACTCCTGTTAATGTTTATAATAAAATAACAGTTCTTTGAATTGATCCACGGATCAACTAGTGACCCTAACTTATAACTAACTCTTTGAGACCGCCTATCAAAAACTTATCATGCTTAGTCATTTACGTGATTTTTCCTGACCAAACGTAACGTGTGGCTCCAGATCTTCACATTTATAATGGGCTTTTGAAAAATAATATATTTGAATTAGTCAACATATTAATTGCTGACCCAATACTTTACAATTATCTCTTTGGAAACACCTATCAAATTGTCATTATAATTCGAATTTAAAATAATCAAGTGTATATTACATTGCTACTCATAAAAATGTTCTTCTTCATGTTCATAATGGAATTTCCTATTTAAATAAAGAATGTTTAAAAAAAATTTTATACTTGGAAAACCAATTTAACATGAAGAAGTGGAAAATAAATAACAAAACCCCCAACAAGTTTAACAATAAAATCAGACCTTTTTGAATCTACGTCCACGAAACGAAATCTGCAGAATTGCATCCAGTTTTATTTGATGAAGCTGAATTATAATTTCCAGCGTTAATCTCTGGGGCAATTTGCGCTGTCGTTGAAAGCTCGAGCGAGATGATGTTGGACCTATCAAAACATGCAATTAACTCTTTGCAGGCCTGAGTACCATTTACTAGATATGGCGATTAATGTTTTTTTTTTCTCGCAGCGAGGCCGTTGTGTGTAATTATTTTTGGAAATTTTGTGGATGGGTCATCGACGTCATGGCAGGATTATGGCAACGTTTAACGAATTCATAATCTACCTGATTTTTGAGCTAATGTTCTTCAAGTAGATGTTAGGTTGCCCACTCCATGGAATTTCTAACCCATCTCCAGGACTAATGTGGAGATTTTTTTCCCCTTCGGGCAGTTAATGGATGTTTGAGGTCTTTATTAATTGCTGGGATTTGTTTTATCGCATGCAGTCTAAAAACGCCTATTCCGACGTTTTTATCACCGGTTTTTTTTTATCTGTATCTGTTCAACACGTTTTGTTATTTTCAGGGAAGATTGTTTAAATTTGTGTTTTGTTAATTATTATGTAGTTATATTTTTAGATGTATAAATAATGTATGAAAAATAGTGTTTAGATTTAATTTTCGATCCGAAATAGGAATGGAGCTGTATATTTTTTTAATTTTATTTAGGCCTTTATTTCTGCGTATTAAAAATTCTCAAAGGAATAATAATAATGATTTAATAATTGGAATTTTGTCGTCCAGTTATTAAATTATAAAATGATAAAAAAAAATTCAAAAGAGCCATGAATCATTTCTCAGTGTATTTTTAAATATTTATTTTAAAACATTGATTTGGCAATAAAATTTTTTAATTTTTGACGTGAATTTAACACTTTTACTGAATATATCTTGTCATTTATGAGGAGATAGTAATCCATGGCATGCTTTAATAGTATCGAAAAATTGAATTTTTGTTTTAAACACTTTTTTCTCAACCAATTGAAACAAAAATTTGACGAAAAACTGCACTTGTAGTCATAAAATCTCGTACCAAATTTGATATATTGATGTCATTGCGTTTATGAATTATAGTGTTTACATGTTTCTTAAAGTAAAGACTGACAGACGGTTTAGGTCCCTTGTTCTATTTGGTTCAAAATTTTGATTTGATTATAGTATAGATGTTAAATATGTGCATCTAATTTTATCCATCTATCTCTCTTCGTTTTTATAGTTATAGAACTTATGTGGTGTGGAACTTGTTATCGTGTTAACTTATATTCGAACAGATAGATAGGCAAATATTTTCTGAATGGATATTGCCCATAATTTCATAGAAATTTACCAAATTGTTGGAAAGGCCATACATCAAGTTTCATCAGTCTAGCTCAAAGCGTTTTTGAGTTATATTTGTAACATTTTCCAAAAATGTGTTTTGGAAATTAAGGGAGATCTCTAAATATGGAGATCCATCAAAAACTTTTCGAATTGCTTTACGATTGCAATACTTTCTACATGCTTCGTTTTCGGGAAAGTAAAAAGGAACCAAAAATATGATATTTGGCTTCTGATCTTGGCATTTAAATTATAGATTTATACAAAGTAATTGATTAGGTTTAGTGACAATAGGTCCAAAACACATTCTTTAATCCCATCACCATGCCACAGACTTACACATAAAAAGTGCCGCCATATAATGTAAGTTTATAGAGAAAGCCGAAAGGGAAATAATCCCTATGATGTTTAATATACTATACAATAAAATGAAGAATAAAATAACTTGTAAATAGAATCAATCTTCAGTTTTGTTTTACAAATGCGCTTGGCATGCACTGCTGACGACAGTACAAATCTTTACTTGCTGCCTGTATTTTTGAAGACACTATCAATAATAACTTGAAATCTTGTCATCAGTAGTATGATTGATTGCAATTTCAAACTGAATTCAATACGTTTTACTATACTGGCCTTGAGAGTTTAGTGTCGGAAGCTTATTTATTATCAAATTTAATAATATAGATAAATTTTCATTATATAAATTTTATAAAATATTCCATACGTTTTTTTTTTTCATTATATAAATTTCATAAAATATTCCATACGTTTTTTTTTTCATTATATAAATTTTATAAAATATTCCATACGTTTTTTTGAAAAAATTGCAATTTCTTAATATGTTATTTGGTACCTCTGAAATCATATGTTCTTAACTTTTAAATTCCTAAAATGGATTTTTAAAATCATTATTACTGAATGCGTCTAACTTTTAAATTTTCGATGTTGTTGTTTTTTTCGTGGTTTTATCTTTGAATATATTCGCTTTTTTTAGTATTAATGTTTTTTTAGACTGATTAATTTCAACATTGAAATTCAAATTGGTTTTTTTAATGCTTTTAAGAATGAATATATATTTTTTAAATCTTACATATTTTAAAACTTTTTAAGATTCAGACTCCACAACTTCTTAATTTTTACCGTTTTTACTTTCTCGTATACGTGGTGTAGAGAAAGAATAATAATCGTCAAAAAAATTCATTTTTCTGAATTTCCTTATTTTAGGCCTCCCTAAGTTCAGAAAACATAATTTTGAAAAATCTATCTATCTGTGACAAAAATAACTTAAAAACAATGTGAACTAGACAGTTGAAATTTGGCATACGATCTTTACACCAAGTTTGTAGATTTCTGTCAAATTTTGAGTAAAATCTGTTCAAAGGAAGTTCTTCTGTTCGAATATAAATTAACAAGATAACTGCATAATGGAGAGAGCTAGATAAGTAAGATTCGGTGCGAAGGTCTAACACCTATAGTATAGTCACCTGTTAAATTTTCAGCCTGTTGCTGCCTGTTGGTCTGTACTTTTAGAAATAAATAAACGCGGTAGTTCAAAAACGCAGTGACTTAAGTATGTCAAATTTAATAAAAAATTTGAGAATTGTACCTTTAAGGGCAGTTTTGTGTCAAATTTTTGTTCTATTCGGTTGGAGGAAAATGAATGAATTCGGTTGGAGGAATACGAATTCGATTTTTGGATACTGTTAACTCATGCCATAGATTAATCACCAAGTTATATTGGCATGTATCATTGGATAAAGTTTAAAAATAATGCTAAATTCACGTCAGAAGTTAATATTTCGTAACTATTGTACGCCAATGCCATGTAAGGGTCCTCTGGCTTGACAAATTTATTAAAGTGTATGCGAGAAAGTTTTGGTTAGACAACTCCCGCTTGTCTAAAATGTTTTTAGATTGACTATATTTTAAATATCTGACCGGTTTTGTGATGTTCTTGCCATTCAGTACAATTTATGTGTTTTTGTTGTTCATTTTGTAATTCTCCATCTATAGTTTTTGTAATTCTCCATCTAAGTTTTTTCTGTAATATGCATTTTCTTCCAATCTTTGTTAATAATAGAAACACACGTGTTTGTGTTGCCGCTCTACTTGTCAAACCGTTTCACCTACAGCTGCCAAATTTGGCGTGTATATATTCTGGGGTATAAAAATGTGCATCTAGGCGGAATATTTTACGAAAATTTTTAATTAATTAGAAATTAGTCGAAATTTTAAAGTTTTCCATGGATAACTTTTGGCAATACTACAACACAAAAATGATTTTTGTGTCATTTAAAAACACAATTACGTTTCGCAGTAATATCAGATTTCTTGCAGTATAAATTTTTCTTCAGTTTTTAATCAATTTTTTCTTTTAATATTTTAATCGCATTTTATTGTAATATGTTCCATTCCTGCCACCCCTTTCCCTTTGTTGATGATCGAGATATGAAAATTCGGCTAAATTTTCCATGTTAAATAAGTTTCCGAATATGGCAATTTTTCAATAAATTTTTTGAAATTTTGTTATATTTACAATTAAAGTTTAATTTCAAAATCAAGCAATGGTAAAAAAATTTTAATGCGCCCATTTTAAAATATTATTGATCTTTCCTGCGATATAATTGGATGTGCAAAATTATATGTGCTTATTATATAAGCACTATGATTAGAGTCGAAGTCCTGGCCTTGGGATAGCGCGTCTTCCCCGAGATCTAGACGTCCTGGGTTCGAGTCCTGGTTCGGACATGGTTGTTCTCTTCCTTGTGTTCTTTCTGTGAGGTGCGTGAATGAGCCCCCCTGTAAAAAGGGGTTGTGCAAGCGAGTGTGTGTGTGCTATCTTGATTTGAGCTGGAAGTGAGGGTTCTTTACCCACAGAAGCTGCTGCGCAATATTTGACTTAATATAGTCACACGACAAAAAAAAAAAAAAAAAAACTATTTAGAAATACTTTGTTGAGAAAACCATTAACACATAGTTATAACAAGCGGGAGTAGTCTCCCCAAAACTTTCTCGCATACTCTCTAATAAACTTATCATGCCAGGAAACGCCTTACATGGCATTGGTGTATACAATAGTTTCGAAATAATAACTTTTGGCATGAATTTAATATTTTTACTGAATCTGTCTTGTCACCATTGGCGAGTTATTTGGCGATTGATCCCTGGCATGCGTTAATAGTATCCAAACATTGAATTTGTGTTTTAGACACGTTTTTTTTTTTTTTTTTTTTTTTTTTTTCTTTTCCACAGCCGATTGAAATAGAAATCTGACTCAAAACTGCATTTGTAGTCACAAAATCCCATGCCAAATTTGATATATTCAAGTCATTCATTTTTTGAATTATCGCTTTTACATGTTTCTGAAAATGCATACCCACAGACAGTCAACCCTTTGTTGGTTTTAGCTCAAATTATATTTGACATGCGTCCACGTTATAGATAATAAATCTGTGTACCGAATCTTATCTATTTCGTTCTCTTCGTTTTATAATTATCTCGTTAACTTATTTTCGGACTGCTGGATTTTCTAGAAACAGACTTCACTCAAATTTGATAATAAATCTGCAAATTTTGTGCAAAGACTGTATACTAAATTTCACTCGTCTAGATCAAAGCGTTTTTGAGTTATCTTTGTCATAGACAGAGAGACGGACATTTTCCGAAAAGGTATTTTTCAAACCAGAAAGGTCAGAAACGTGAAGGTTCGTAAAATCTTGAGTTCGAATTTTATTGAAAATTACTATACATACTTTTTCTATACTACGCACACGAGAAATTAAAAGTTTTATTGAAAATTCGTTAAGCCCAGTGAACCAACCAGTTGCGAATGACGACTAGCAAAATAACAATATAGCATCTTATAAGCACATGATAATATTAGCAAAGTCTTGAGATATGATTACTCGTATATCTTTTCCCCCTTTTTTCGCTTTTTTTTTTCATCGTAATTTGAATTCGTATACTAATTGATTCTTGTTATATCTAAAGTATACTTTTCAAGATTCGTTGCTGACGACGTAAGCATTTAAATCCTGATTAATTATTCGATTTTTATCTGAGATTTTTTAATTGGGCACCGAGTTCCAAATGCGCAGAGAATCTTTCGATTCTAAAAATATAGCTCCGGGTCGCGATGTATGGAGTTGATGGATCGTAATGAATTATGGATTTAATTTACTTCTCCCTAATGTATAAATTTGCAATTAAGCGAGAGAGCAGGTACGTGTTATCGGGCACTCGGAATTTAAACTGGTTCTCGAGGGGGCAAAAGCCTCATTTTTTAGGGTTGTGACGCCATTCCCACGTCTTTTACCCTCAGCATCTATCCAGCATCGGAAAAGTTTACTGGTTTTGGTCGTTTGCTTTTGTTGTTTTTCAGTGCTATTTATGTGTGAGCTTTCTCAAAAAACTTATTCTCCATTAACACTTAACGATAAATGCTGCAAAATTTTATAGGTGCTCGAAACCCTTACCTGAAATATCGTTTTAATATAATGTTTTAGATTTTGTCCTCCTATATTTATTTTAAAACTTACTTTTAAATTGTATATACATGATGATGTGAGCACATACAAAAATGTGGTATAAATACATTAATTAAAATATGTGTACATTACATATTTTATATTACATAATACTACATGCGTATATATATATATATATATATATATATATATATATATAGCAATTAATAAAAAATATACATTAATTAATTAAAATACGCAGCTGATTATAAAGGTATTAATTAAAATAGCGATAAATATTGTATGTATACTTAATGTTTTTGCAAAATAACATTTAAATTATTTTTGAAATTAGAGAAAAAATACGAAAATAAAATTCATATTCCGGAGAAACATTTTTTTAGATTTGATTTAAAATAGTTTTTGTGCAGTGATATACTCCGATATTATTGGGAAAAAACGTTACAATTTTGAATAATTGATAATTTCGATTAATTTTTATTTTATTTTTGTCTGAAATTATTTTTTAAACTTATTTTAATTATAGAGATAATTCGGTGAGTTTTAATTAATATTATTTGAATTTTTTTAAACCTGTATTTATTTTTAAAACTTATTTTTAATTATGTTGATAACGTGAACACATAAAAAATGTATTTAATATTTTCTCAACGCACAGAAATACATTAATTAAAATAGCGAAAAATATTGCATATATGCTTATTATTCTTGTAAAATACCCTTAACATTATTTTTAAAATTAAAGAAAAAATATGCGAAAATATAATATATATCCCTAAAAAAACTACTTTTAATTTTGATATAAAATGGTTTTTGTGCAATGATATATTCTGATGTTATTCAGAAAGAAACGTTAACATTTTGATTAATTTTGAATTAAAAATCGAACAATTTTGAAAAAACACTTTCTTAGGGAGAACCTACTGCCATCAAGTAATTATATATTGATTTTAATAATTCTAGGTTCAATTATTTGTACTATAAAGCATTTTGAACTCTTTTATCAAGAAAGATATCAGATATTTTAACATGGTGTTAAGGCTGGGATACTATCAATTAAAGATATTCTAGCCTTAATGTCATGTTAAAATATCTGATATCTTTTAGAGCTGTGGTGTGCCGAAGGTAATTTTTAATATTCAAACATTTAAAATATGGAGTTGGTTACCATTAAGTGGGAATATAATAAAATAAACTATGCAAAGATAAAAAATATTGTCACTTCCCCCAAAAAAATCAACACAGAAACAAAATTCAAGTGGTTATGTAAAGAAAACTCTTCGGAGATTAAAAATATTGAATTATTCCTTTAACGAGCACAAGCCGTTTTCCTTAAAATTTTCATTTTACGCTGAAATTAGTGAAAAGAAGCTCATTTATGACCAAAAAGAGTGTTTTTTTTTTTAAATTTTATTATTGTGAATTTTATTATTGTGACTGTTTATAACAGGGTTACCACCCCCCAATACAAGCAATGACATTTTACTGACTTAATCAATAGAAAAAAATATAAAGTACAAATGATTATGCATTTTTCTAAAACTATTTATTATTAGTTAATTCAAAATTTAAAATATATTAATTACACATGAAATAAGTGGTAGAAAAACCAAATACAATGTAAACTACCAAATGCATTATTTTTAATTATTCTGGTGAAACAACATAAAACAAAGTGAAACAACAGAAAACATTACATGATGAGCATGACACTTTTGTCCATTTCTGGCTAGTTTTGGTGCTACAAGTTTGCAAGATATTTTAAAGCGGTGGGAAGATACTTACCACCGCTTTAAAAAGGGTTAAAAAATATTCGATATTTTCACTAAAATTTCAATTTTTAATATAGTCACCTATCTTGAACATTTGATCAATAATAAAAAATAGGATTAATTTTAAAATTTTTTAAATTTAAATATAAAAGAAAAAATTTGGAAGGAAAAATCACTCCCGAATTTCTTCGCTCTACTTCCTGGCGTTGTCCGAGGTCAAAGAACCGTTGAACCCCGGGACAACGAACCGAAAGGGTGACGATCGGGCAACAATAAACTTTTTTGAACAAGCGTCCCGTTACCATATGGAAAGGGTTGTGTACAGATGACGTCACAGCAGATGCAGCGGATCCATCCCCTTTTGTTTAACCCCGTAACCCCTTCTGAACTCTCTCTCTCTGTGTGTGTTTCGGGTTCAAAAACTTTTTCAAAAAGGAAAAGCGCTTTTCTGTCAGCCTTTCTTGCTAGATGTGGAACCGGAAATTTGTCATCCGGGACATTTAGCAAATATCGCCGATTCCGGTTCTTGAAAGGATTGAGATTTGTTCTCACGTAATCTTCGTCGAAACTGCAAACGATTCGCCTGAACCCCCAATTTTGGATCTAATTCGGAAATGAAATAGTATATTTGAAAATATTAAATGTTGTGTATCTTAAGCCTAAAATTCACATATTCAATCTACCTTTTTCATATCATTTTTGAAAACTTTTTTTTTTCTCGCACTGCATTCCGTAAATATAAAATCTAATCTAGGATATGCTTATATGAGTTTGAAAATTTTATTTAACTGTAATAATTAGTCTTAATGAGAATGAAATGCGCATTTAGTAAGAAAAATCCATATTAGCAAATATTTATATATATAAAACGCTAATGTAAGTAGCATATAAATCGAGTTTATTACTAACTGTCGAATGGCAACTGTCAAATATAAACGAGATATCATACGAATTTCAGGTTGCTTCATTCTTTGAACGTTTTTACATCTGTATTGAATCAAACGCTTCGCTTACCTAATTAATGGAGCTGCAAAATATTATTAGAAGTGTTATGGTAGTACTTCGGCATGTCACCAAAGAGGGCATTCAATCAGAGGAAAGAAGATATAAAAGAAATCAAGAAATAAACTTCAAACAAAAAGTTCAATCAATTTCAAAAATAGGCTTAAGCATTGTCGGATAAGTAAACATGGTAAGACTTAAGATTAATATACAATTTCTTGCCAAGAACATCAAAATCATGTCAATCGTCAAAAATTCTCTGCAATCCTGGGTGTATACCAGAAATTTCAACAAACGGCTTTTAAAGTTGCAATAAAAAAAAAAACTCATGTTTCTATTTGGCGAGAAATAACATCAAAATTTTATTATTTGTTCCCGTATATTAATTTTAAATCTAGCTATAATCGTCATGACTTGCTTACGGAAATTGATACTCCCATCTTAAAAAAAAAATTATTCTATAAAAAGGCTTTATCTATTATCTTAAGACTAAAAAAAAATACCTTTACAATTTTTCTTTTGAGTTTAAAAATATTTTTAATTCTGTTTGATACACTATCTGAACCACTGTCTTTAAATGCTGCGATGGAATTCAAACTCTCCATCAAAACATTCAATCACGTACTTTTGCCAATCATTAAATCAATAGTAGGATTTTCACTTTTGCTTTTATTTCATGATATATATACTTTGCAATTTGCAGAAAACTACTTTAATTGAATTCATGTGTTTAAATCATATGAAATTGCATAGTGAAATGTTTTTTTTAAAGAAATGCACCCCATATTTATAATTAACAGCCTAAAAACTCAATAATCTTGGCTAGCAAATTGATCGCCAGAGGCGGCTTGTTAAATCTATTTCATGATCTGTTTCCTCGGTTTTGACCATTTCCCTTTTATAAATATAAAAATATATTTCAAAGAATATTAATAACTATTCTGTAAGGAGAATTCTAATTCTACATAACATGGATATAAAACATTATAAGCTCATCTAGATTTAATAACGCCCTTTTATTAACTATTATAATTAAACTTAGAGAATGTAAATCCTTATTCTATAAAAAATACAGATATAAATTCTATTATATGATATGTTTACTCTATTATGATAATTTCTCCATTAAAATAACACCGATAATATGTTTTTCTCACCCTTATATTGTATATAGTTTTCTTGTTTTTGCGTACCTTTGTTTAACTGTAAGCTATTTTTTTCCTTCTGTTAATTACCGATCCCTCGTTGTCGCCGATGCAAAAATCGGCTTGTAGGTAGCAACCGACTTCAACGAATTTTCTTAATTTACCACAAAGGTGTCAAATGTTATAACCTTCGCACATTACCTTTATAAAAAGGCTATTGAGGTATAGGCTACCAGTTCGGTTTTTCTAAAGGGGCTTTTATTTTGCCCGATTAGATAAATTTGGTAAATTAGTTTTTTTTTCTTTTTAATTTTTAATTATTTGCTTTTTTATACTATAATATTTACTTTTTAGTATATTAATTTTCAGTTAGTTAGTTATTTACCTTTTTAGTAAACTTTCGTTATATATTTTTTATAAATATACAACTTTTTCCTCCATTTTTGAAACAGAAACATCTTTAGTTCTATTGGAGAGTACTGCACCTACAATCTATGTGAATTCATTTATGATCACGTAATACAGCTTCATTGCTCATCAGCATCTTAAGTTTACTTTATTGAAAATTTTTGAAGTTTGGAAAGATTACACAAAGAATTAGTAATATTAATGTCTGAACCCTAATTCAGACCTGAAAAAACTTAATTTTCACTGAATGTCTATAATTAAATGGTTCGACGCAATGTAGTGTCATCAAGCTTGAAAGTATTAGGATTGTTTATCTTCAAATTATTGAATCTATGAAAGAAATTTCAGACGAATTTCATTTAATTTCAAATTTCAATTTTGGTTGCTAGAAGCATGCCTTTACTACTCGCCAATATTTGACTGATCTGCCGTAGTACTTATCATCGCATTTTAAAAGATTAGGTTTGTTTCACTGCAAATTAGCGATACTCGAGAGAAAAATTTTCAGGAATTTTATTTCTCGTTGGTTTGAAGTAACATAACTTTCAATAATTGAGAGATTAACGTATCATTATCGTGTTAACTTGTTTTTTTGCAATTTATTGAATCCCCTGAAATTTTCATTGAATATGATTTTACTCTTTACGGGCTAAATGTATGTATGCAATGCAGTGTAAAATCAACAGTTATAAATAATTTTATATATATATATAGATTAACAAAAAAATAAAAAAAAACATTTTTAACAATTTTAACTTCAACAGCAAAAGATTGCAATGTTTGAACTTCTATGCATAAAAGCTTGAATATGAAATTCCATAAAATAGTGTGCACTTTGCGTTAAACGAAAATGTACGTTGAATTTGCAATATTTTTTTGGAGTTCCTTCATATCCTCTGGTTTTTGTAACTTTCTCTGTTGTTCGAACAAAGTGACCAAAGTGCTGCTTCATTTTTCAATATGTTTTGTATTGGAAGTACTATATTTGGTCTCTCTCTCTCTCTCTTTTCTTTTAACTGTTTACCTACAAAAGTTGGTACAAAACTGCATATTTTTTCTATTGTTTCTTTGTGTTATTGCCTTAGATAAGATTTAATATCAGTTTTATGCTCCGAAAATTACATTGATACTTAGAATTTACGATAATCTCTCTAACATTTCAGCCAAGCATTCACTGCCTTTAATATAAAAATCTGAAAATTGAAAAATGTATAGAATTATTAAAATGCGAACAAATAAATTATTATTATTAACCCAGAATTATTATGTAATTTTTTAGTTTAGTAAATACCGATAAAAGCACAAACAATGTCATTTGCACTAGAAGCTGCGTTGGATTCTATCTGCAGATGACTTGCAAGGTATTTACTTTGATATTTCTGGTTCACATTGCTAATAACCACCATCTATATTATTGCTTGCTATCTTTGGGCCATCTTGCGAAAGAATATTATTTGGTAAAATGATTATACATAAATATATTATCTGACAATTGCACAGACCCGTAGATATTTTATTCATAAGATTTGCTGGTCTGAAGAAAGCCAATAATTGACTTACTTGAGAGAAAGAGTCTCCAAAGTGTTGAATTCAAAAATGTTCATTGCAAATTATCGAAACCACGAAAGATTTTTCCAGATAAATATTACTTAACTTCCCAAATCTATCAACTATGATGAAACATAAACCTTGACAAAATGTAAATAATTGAGAAGTTCAACCTGATGACATTTGCCAGCACATAATTACACGCTGCTGTTCCAAATATAAAACTGCCTCTCATGCTTTTTTGTACACAATTTTTACCGCAAAAAAGAAATAGTTGCATGGTTGTTAGGAATTGTTCCATTCAAAAACCACTAGGTTCATTGTAAATATTTCTGTCACGTCCATCCACGCACAGAAAAAGGTCCGCCCCCTCCTGGGGGAAATCTTTCCATTTCCAGCAGACGATTCAAACTGGGCCCCCCAAAATATGTGTCCAAACAGACCCGAGAAACTATTATGGATCATTAATCTAGCTTAGCATTGTCCAACGGAATTATAATGAGTCCTAATGGTCATGACCGTCTTGTTGGTCTTCTACAGAACCTCTTGGAAGCATTATTCGGCCGTAATACCCGTCTTGTGACAAATACTCCGGATTGTTTTTTCCCTTTCTTTTACACCGCACGTCTGAATATCATTAAAACCGGAATTGTTTATTTGTTGTCTTCCCTTGTAATGTCTTGACGAGATGTGTCGTGAAGTTTGTATGTATATACCAGTGGTTGTCAGGTTCTTCTTTGGGATTTGTTGTGAAAGTTTCGTTGAACTGGGAATGATTCCCTGTTTGGATCTTGGTATCGAAGTTTTTAAGCCTTTCGGTACTGAAATACAAGCAAGAACAATCTGAGCAGAATTGTTTCCTTTGTTAAATAAATCATATTGTTTCATTTTGGGGGTTTGACCTATTGTTTTCTGCAGGAAGTAAGGGTTGAAAATGTCAATAAAGAAAAAAAATACTGTTTGTCAAATAGAATTAAGGTTTTCCTCCTCTCTTCACATAATCTATCAGAAATTCTTTCAGTTCATCTGATTTTTGAATTCTCTTTAAATGCTGATAAACTGCATTTCTTTTATACTCTTGCGTCCATATTCATTTGCTGATTTTGGATTCACTATAAATTTATTGATTTTGGATCCAAGAAAGCAATAGTATTATTATCAGCAACTTTTATCAGCAATTAACATTTTAATATTTGGGAGGATTTCAAGATAATTTTTTAGAAATGGTGGTTAATGCTAAAGTTGAACGCTTCCATGAATTGAGGTGAAAATATTCTTCCGCCCAAAAGAGTTTTTAGTAAGAAAAACATTTGAAGTCTCATAACAGGTATTTAAAATTATTTATCAATTCTAATTGAAAAATAAATATAGAACGGCGCAATCTAACTGGATAGAAATGGAAACATTCACCAATTATATTTAAAAAAATTATCTGTACATTATCATAACTGATTAATAAATATGCTACTAAGATGATTTTTTCACTTACACGTTTCGCATTGGAATATTGGGTTTTAAATCATTTTAACATCCTAAACAAGAACAGAGTTTAACTTTTTGTTGATTCTAATTCACTTCCCGAATTTCTGAAACATTGGTGTATAATATAGCCAATATAAAGTTCTAAACAAAGTTGTTTGGTTGGTGTTGGTTTATTCGGTTCAAAGACCATTAGATTGATTACAGCATTATTTTTTATATGCTGTAAAATATTAACATTATTTTTTATAATAATTTTAAGATAAAAGAAAAACTTCACAAATGAGTGAAAATTGATATGAAAACTTTCGGCCAAAATTGATCAATGCCTATATAAGAGAATAAATTCCTATTGATTTTAAATATGCAAAAACATGAGCATGTAGAGATTTTCCAAATAATGTCGATAATGCACCTAATTTTGGAAAAATTTAGCATTGAGAAATAAATTTAGACATTCAATAGAGTATATATAAAGTAGAAAAGTTCTTATATGGAAAAGGAGCAATTTTTTTTCTCTCTCTTTTTATAAAATCAAAATAAGACTTATTTTGCTTTCAATAATAATTAATGATAATGAGTTTCAGTCAGAAACTTTAATTTCATTATATTTTTATCTCCATGGCGATTAAAATGTTATTTTTATGCTACTTACATAAAAAATGTGCGCATATAATGTAGTAGCACGGATAAATTGTGTGATGAACATAGTATTATGTTATGAACATAGTATTATGATTAAACATAGTATTATGATTAAACATAGTATTATGATTAAACATAGTATTATGATTAAACATAATATTATTATTAAACATAGTATTATGCCTTTCCCATCTTATTTGGCTTTAAAAATAACTGTAACATGTTAATATGTTGTCTTTTAAGGAGTCCCTCAAGGCTAATCTCTAAGACTTTCATAGCTCTTTTATCCCCTTATATTTCATTCTTTTCGTACGTCTCTGTATGTAAAGAGGAAAAAAAAATCTTTCTACTGTTTTATCAGACTGTGGTGAAAAAAATAACGCTGCGAAACAACTTAATTTCCAGGGTTTTTTTCCCACATCGTGTTCCACCGTTCAAAATATATAAAACTAATTGCCAAATAATTCCCTTTTAGTGTAATAAATAACTTCATTTCACGATGGCGTTCCTTCCAAATTGTGGTACAGAAGAACTCCCAGTTCACAATGAAAGAAATAACCGCAATTTACGTCTCTGTGGATAAAAGAAAGTAATTGCCAGGCCTTCAAAGCATTGAAAAGCGTGATAACAGCAAATAGCTCCTCGCGAACTCCTAAGAACATCCCAGCTGTCTTCAGATCATCAATTGATGGAAGATTTGGGATGAACCTGAGGACGTAACAGACGATTCTTCAGAGTGGAATTGAGAGAAAAGAATTGGCAATGCAACTCCAATAATAAGCATTTTGCTTATTGGAGGTGCCGGTGCACGGTGTTCCAAACGATTTTTCATCCACAAGAAGACCTCCCCCACTCGAGATCCCCGCTTTAATTCGTGAAGAAGAGGTTTTCAGCGTGAGTCAGAATCGGATGATTTATAGCACTTTCTAACCTGCTCTTGTTCGATTTCGTTCTGCTAGGTAACAGATCCAGGCTCTGGAAGGTAACAGGTTAAGAAATAGAATTAATATTCCGGGCAGGATTTTTGGATAAATTGAATTTTATTGTGCAAGTCTTTCGCCATTTTTATTTATAATTTTAATCTTCTTTGGAGGATTTATTTTCTGTGTGCGTCCATTACATGTTATTTTTCCAATTTCATTTTGGATATCTGAGAAGCTCTGTAGACAGTTTGTATTGTTGTCAAATAACACTCTTCCTGATTGAATTTCATCATGAGAGTTTATTTCATTCTTGTGGCAAACTTTGTTTATCTATTTCATGCAACATATCATAACAAAAGGTCATAACTTAAAGCCCGATGATATGCTTTCACTTCATAACACGTTTGCTATCACGATTCACGACTGATATTCGGACTATCCATCTTATTAGATACTCCCTTCTGTGATATTTCTTATCTTTAGTAGAGAAGAAAAATCATCTAATCGGATATATGGTTTAATACAATAAGATAGTAGGCGTGAATCACAGACGAGTTATGCCGCAGTGAACGAGTTAAACTTTGTAGATCTTTGATATATCTTTGATCTTACATGTACACCAACATCTACCGATTTCTTTTGATTCTCTGAAATAGTCTTTCAAAACAAGAAGTACAATAATCGTTTGTTTAACATAAGGTTGAGCAGTAAAAGCACCCCAGGGAGAAAAAATCTTGTCGTTTGCATTTAACCGAATTCAGTTGTGGCAAGTGTCTGTTCAAAGCAAGGGTGCCTTTGGAACGATATCTGTCTCAAGCGTTTGTGTCTGAATTTTAGCTCGCAAAAATTTTCACGGGGGAGGGGGGGGGATGTTTGTGTTTTGATCCATATGTCTAAAATATTTTTGAATCTAACTAATTTAAATAATTGCATTTAATTTAATTTCAATTTTAAGACCTAACAGTCGACAAATATTCTTGATGCATCAGATTGTTATAATAATCCAATGCAGATTCCGACTCCAATTTAAGTATATTCAAATGTTGCAGTTTTGGATTTTTTAAAAATGTGTTTCTTAAAAAATCAAACTTTAATTGTTGTTGTAAAAATGTAAAAAGTTAAAGAATTTTTTAATATAATTGTACTCGTGGCGTTTCTAATAAAAAAAGGTTTAAAAAATTTTCAAAATTTTATTTAACAAAACGTGTTTTCAAATCCTAAAAATTGTATTACTTTATTTTGATGATATCTAAAAACTGATTTTAATTTTCCAAAATTAAGTGACGAGTGTTGGTGAATATTAATGGATAGCGTTTGCCTTAATGTTCATTGTAATGCCCTCTTTTTGTAATGTCGCCTGTGTGATCCCTGATAAATGCAGTAGGCCGATAATTTAATTTTCCTCTTTTGGAGGCATGTGTTACTAAAACTAATGAAAGGAATAAAATTAAATTTCATGTACAGAATATTAAGGCCTAGTAAGATACACTTCGCAAAAAAAAAAAAAAAAAAAAATCTACCAATAATTTTTACATAAGGAAATTAACGCGAAAAGAAAATATTGCTCGAGGACCAGAAGATCCAAATATTAATTGATAAAAGATCATTCTTTATGAATTTTATATTGTTACAAACCTGCAATTCGGCTTCCCAGCATAGTTTGTTCCATCAACAGAAAGAAAGTTTTACAGTCATCTGAATGGGGCGAAGTCCAGGTGTGCGTCGGAGGTCCCAGAGCTTGGCGACAAACTTGGCGACAAATTTGGCGACTTTGGCGCCAAAATAGATAATACCCGAAACTTCGAGAATTTTCCCGATCCGTCCAGTAGAAACCGAGATACGCCTCGAACGTTCCTGATTGGTCGAGAGGCTTCTAGCCCCGCCTCCTGAGACCTATAAAAGGAAGCGGCCGCCGCTGCCAGAGGGAGACGACAGAGTCGTCGAAGACAGTCAAGTCAGTAGTCAGAGTCGGAGAAGTAGAAGACGGAGTAGTCGGAAGCGACTGAGTCAAGCTAGTGCTGAACTGAGCTGTGCGCTACTGTCTGCAGTAGATTCTGGTTGTATGCTGCTGTGTGTGCTGTTGTATGCTACACGTCTCGGGAGAAGATAATCGTCTTCTGTGCTGTATATAGTTGTCGCTTTTGTGCTTTCCTGTGTGTCTTCGTGTAAATAAACGTTGTTGTTTTATTTTCTACTACCGTCTGCTGATTGAGCGTTCTACACACCATATCACTTCCACTATCCAAACGAACCCCGGTAAAGAAAATTTCGCAACAATGTTGTATAATGTTACTTCTCAACTACAAATAGTCATGGGACAATTTCATTCGTTATTGGATGTGAACCTTTTAGGTGTAAATTTGAAATTAATTAGGTTTATTTTTTTTCAGTTGTTTTGGCTTATAGCATGTCATTTAATGGAAAATTACGACAATTTTAATTATATTTCTCCAGTTATAACTGCGCTGTAACAGAATATGCAGAAGTGCAAGTATTCCTTTTTAAATAAGTGCTAATGCGTTGGTCTCACTCAAAATGTTGGCAATCGTAACTACATAGAAAATTAATTTAATTAACTAAAGTAATCAGTTAACAGCGTTAGATATTTTATTTTATTTTATTTTTCATTGAAAACATGTTTCTCATTATGAATATTTAAATCCTTTACCTTTACAAGTTCCTCCAAGTCCTCTTATCTCAGAAAGAACTTTTTTCAGTTCTGCACTGTATCTCAGTGCTTCTGCAAAAGTCTTTAATTTTACGCGCATCGTCTTTATTCACAGAGAAATCAATCTCATAGTTTCTGGAAATAGCAAATTGTTCAGTTACATTTTAGGGAATGAAATTCCTAATACTCATTTCCTCCTCCCCAATCCAAAAATCCTTTTCAATTTTGGTCATTTGAATCCATATTTGTCTGAAGTTCATTAAGTTCTTTTTCTTTTTCATCTGTTGTGCTATCAAGTACAACTCTAGCACTTGCAAATCCGGTCTTTTTAAAACATTTAAACCTGCTCCCAGAATCCGTTTTTTTTTTAAAGAGCTGGTGTGGTCCAAAATACTTCATCCAAAATGGAAACAGATTTGGCTAAATTTTCAGTAGATTTGCAAGAAAAAATATCTGGGAAAGAAATGTATAAGAAGAAGCTATCTGTATCCTATTTGAAAACTGCAGATAATACCTTGAACAAGAAAATCTAACATAAGTATTAAATATGTAAAAATGTTATGTGTTTTTTTTAAAGTTTGAAAATAGAAATAGTATTGTCTTGGAAGAGAAATATTTTTTTTTTGCTCGTCTCTTATTTTTTTCTTTTGTCTACTAACTAATCACTCATTATATCAGTTTGCGTCCATGCTTTCCTGTCAGAAATCTAAAAACATATTATATTTCCGTACGCCAATATTTTTCAAACATCTTGATTTTCTAGCTTTTCCGATGACAAATGGTATTTCAAATTCTACCAGCATGTTGCAACACAACAAAATGGTGGCAGATTTTATAGAATTTCTTCATTTCTTTCGTTCGAAACACAAAGTTTTGTATGGTAGGAAGCGATAAAATAGACCAACCCCATCGTTGGTGAATTTGTTTTTGACATCATATTTTTCACACACTGTTTACAATTTTCAACCCAATCTGTTACATGATTTGGATTTACCGATTTCTTTTCACCACAGAGGTTGACATGTCTGGGAATTTTCAGTCATCCATTTGATGCCTTAAAGATGTCCAGTCCCTAAAGATCGGCCGACTTCTTTGGCTTTTTCTTGAAGTAAAACACGGCTTATAGGATTGCTCTTTCTATGAGTAATGCCGAACCATTTTATCACCACTTCATTTATTTCGCTTGTTTCAGCTTTAATGAAATTTCAAATTCTTTTATTTTTCGTTTGAATTCTCCTTTTGCATTTTTGTAATTTCATTTTGGTCCTTCAAAAGTTCACTTATCTAATTATTCCTGCTTTATACGGTCAGCAAGTCAACGCATTTTCAGCTTTTCTTTTTTAACAACTTCAAGAACATCGAGTTTTTTCTTTCAGTGCCAACCTTTTGTACCTCATTATAATTTGCTCTGAATTTAATCAACACGCTTATAGGATAGCTATAATGAAGCGTATAGCTTGAAATTTATATAGCGACAGCTGTGAAGAAAAAGCGTTGCTTTCTGTTAGATTACGGCAAAAATCAAAAATAGGGTGTTTTTTACTTCCAGAACGCCATTGTTTTTTTCTTTAAAGAGTTTTTATATGATGATACATATAGGGGAGAAAATAACTAAGTAAACAAAGTCAGCGATACTTACAACGAAATTATTGTATTTAAAAATGATAAAAAAAAAGGAATGAAATAAAAAATTTCAAGCTAACCACCTGCCTTTAATAATCTCGTTTACCCTACAAAGAGACATAAATCATCAAATTACGAAGATTTAAGAAAGTAAAACAAGAAAACCTGGGAACCAGCTTTTCCTGGAATATAACCAAGGTCAATTAGGATTTGCGAAATTTTTGACAGATTTTAAAGGAAAAACATTTTTATGAAATTAAATAACCTACGTTTTGAAAATAAATTTTTATTATAGATAATATAGGTTATTGGCATGAAATATAAAATTCTGTTCAATTATGTCAAACGAATGCATAGGATTCTAAGAAAGACGTGGAAATAAATGAGGGGTGTATTCCATTGTGAATATGATGACCGTTGACCAGATCTATGAATCTCTCTGGGGATAAGAAAGAGAGAAAATAAAGTTTTCTATAAATGTATTATAAACATGTTGTGTTTGGACACTTAGCTGAAATTTTTACTGTGAATTTCGAAATCGAAGAACCGAATAAAAAATGTACAATTAAAATAGCTTGTCCTTTATTTTGTCTGAATAACATAGAATGCCTTATTTTGAAGGATTGAGATTCCTAATAAAGTCTGCGAATTAGAGGTGTCCATTTTTTCTGGTGTATCTTTAAAGAAGGTAGCACTTATTATTCATTAACAAAATCATTAACTGCATGTCTCTATGTGCATTTTTTATCGTTCAAAATAAATGAAATTTTTCGAAATCGACTTTCCGTACGTTCATTTTGAACCTTTCTCGTTCGAAATAATGCGTAAAACTCTATTTTGGCTGAGTTTCGAGTGATCCATGGGCGTATTGCATGTTTCATGGATTTCTCAATTATTTTACTAGACGACAGATCTCTGAATGATCCATTGGAGTTTTGCATGTTGTATACATTTGACAAAATTTGTGTAAGATAAAAAGTAATTTATTGGTTTCTTATATGTTTTTTTTTTTCGCTAAATCTTTTCACGGCGATTGACCAATCCATTAGTGTCTTTTATGCTGCATTCCTTTTACCAACCATTTTGCAAGATGACTAATTTCTTAACGATTTATTGGCGCCTTGCAGTCCTCTTGCATTTGACAAACATTTTATAACACTAATTCGAAACAGAAATCAATGCAACTTCTCTCATTCTAAGTTAGATTTGGATTTTGGTCGTCGTGGAGGTCCCTCAATTTTTGCTTTAAATTTACTTATATAAAATAATTGTGAGGGGGGGGGGGGCGCAAGAATTTGAATGTAAAGTGTTTTGACGAAAACAATACTTTCTGCTGGTGTGCAAGATACTAAAATCAGGAGTGTTTTGTGTCCTGAGTTTGTATTTAAATTCACTATTAGTATTCACTATATTTAGTTTGCATTTAAATTCATTACGCTTCACCCCAATACAGAATAAAATCGCCCAAAAGAGATAGATGTTGGATTCTAAAATAAAAAAACATCGTTCAAAATGAAAGCAAAACCTGCTGATTGGATGAAACAAGACACGCCAATTTCTTTATGGAATCCATTATGAATTTTACAAGAGAAAAAGTAACAAAGTTTCATAACACCACATATGATAGCATTAGATGACTACCCCGTATTCACTGATCGTATGACTTTGACGTCACATGAATTAGATCCATTAGGAGCCATTTTCCTATCGCATTACATTTTAAAGATATTAAGCGCTTTTATAAATTATTTTCGAAACTAAACCTTCCTTTCAAAACTTATTTGAATATATGTAAAAAAAAAAAAAAGCAATATATTTTTACAGAATTTTTTTTCGCGCTGGTGTTTCTCTTTTTGTTTGAAACCAATCTTCCGTCAAATGAAGAACGTGAAAAAAGTGTTAACAAGTTAAAAAAAAATCGAAGAAAAAGAACAGGAAACATGTTAATACTTTGACGAAAAAAAAATGAATGTGATTTTTCAAGCCTGAGTCGCTTTTTTGTTCTTAACCCTTTTAAAATCTTGCAGATATTTAGATATCCCGTCCATTTGCTTTGATCCCATGTTTCTTTACAACATTCACATATTGTATAAAATAGTTCTTCTTTATTTACTGATTCTTTTGTTAATGTAATAATGATTGGCAAGTATAATATAAGGCGTTGCGGGAGCTTTCAAAAGATGCATTCGTCGCAGACCGTCTGGGGAAGTTCACTCTTTTGTAACCGTAACGGTTCATAATACTTCAATACTGCTTTATCCCTCGTGGACGTGACTTAGTTTTTGATTAATTTTTTTTTTTACTTGAGCTGTGTTTCAAAATAATACTATTTTTGTATCATGTTTTTAACCAGTTCACTTCTTTAGTTGTTGAATTTTCTTCTTTTTTTTTTCAAAAATGAAATCATGGATTAAATTGATAGTAGTAGTTTATGCCAATGAAAAAGTGTGATCTCGTTTAAGAAAAAGTAGTTTTCAAAAGAGTTTCTAAAAGTCGCTTTCTATTTTTAATAGTTGAAGTTGGAGGCTAATTCATGTCATTCAATTACACACGTGATTAGCATGGAAGAGTATAAACATGTATGCACATGATTAAAGATGAAAAAAATATTTTGTTGTTAAAGGAATAAATGAGAACCGCTTGCTTTTTTGAATGACGAACTGAATTATTAAAAAATTCTTTAGAAAATTTGAATAAAACCTTTCCAGACAAGATTTGATTTTCTTAATTATTTTTTCTCGAAAATATTGAAAAAATAATTGATGCGCAAAATGATTTCGCTGCGCTTGAAACTCCCCCCCCCCCTTTACCAAGTGTTTTTTTAAATTCCATAAATTCAAGCTAATTTTTTTGTTGTATTCATTAATTATTGTTCTTACTTTTTATTCTGTTAAATATCTTCTAATTTTGATATTTTTTCCCCTTTATTCAAACAAATTTATTAAAAAAAAATTAAGATTTCCGAAATTTAAGATAAAAGATAAAATTTTAGAAATTTCACAACAGTAAATTCTCGATTACTATCTATGAAAGAAGATCTTTGATAATTGAACCGTTACTAGAAATTCAAACTTTGTTTTAGTTTAGAATATAAACATCAAAGCATTACAAGCTATTATAAAGGAACAAACGGGCGCTTTGTGCTTTCAGTTATTTTGATTTCATACTGATTTTGACTGTCTGTTGCTCTGTGTGTCTATGAACACGACCAGTTTCTAAGGCATGAAAATATCACATTTATTTACCTACAGCTTTTCTCAAGAATTTATTATTACTAGGTGCTTGTTTACCGATATATAAAACTTTAATTTTTTTTCTTTTTTATATACAAAGTATACAAACAGAAAGCATTGTAATGGTTTTAAAAAAATCGAATTAGAGATTTTGACGACTTCACGTTTCAAACCTCCTTGGATTTGAAAAACGCACATTTTTGAAATTATACCTGTCGGTTGCTCTGCGTGTCTATGAACATGATAATTCAAAAACTTTTTGAACTAGCTGGATGAAATTTTGTATAAATATTTTACACCAAATTTGTGGATTTCGATCAGATTCTGAGCGAAAATCGTACAGAAAAAGTGTATCTATCTGTTTGTTCTAATACAAGTGAATATAAAAGCAACGAAATTTAAAGAACAAGATAGGAACAACTGGCACAGAGATTTAACACCTTGTGAAAATTTAAGGCGCTTTACAAGCCCGCTTATAGTTATCTGTCAGCGATTTAAGCCGAGTGAGCGTCTCCTGTTTTTTCTGTAGCGCCAACTAGGGCCAAGAGTACTACTTAACTACTTCATGCGTCACATTAATTTGCACAAACCCTTTTTACAAGGGGACACATTCACACACCTGGCATAGGGGTAACATGTCTTGCCCGTGATCTGGGCGTCCCGGGTTCGAGTCCTGGTTCGGGCATGGTTGTTCTTTTTCTGTGTTCTTTGTGAAAATATTGTCCACAATCGGATTTTAAACTATATTTTTCAAGAGGTTGGCCACTTTCGCATGCATGTAATTCTAGTTCTAGATCAAATTTTTATTTTAATCGATTAGAGAAATAAAAACGATTTCCAAAACCTAATATATATTAGAATTTTAGATACTTGTGTATTATCGCCAACGATTGATTGCCAAAAAAATTGTCGAAGATCGCATGCTATCTTCAGTAAAAACACTAATCTTCACTAAACACACAATCTATCAGAAAAAAAGGCACCCAAAATCCAAAATATGTGTTCGAGTTTTGAATATTTGTGAATTTATCGCATGCCAACGATTTATTACCAAAAAAATCCTCAAAGATCGCACGCTATCTTTAGTAAAAACCGCTATATTCACGCTAAAGATTGATATTTCACAACTATCGATCGCCATGCAATTATTACAAGAGCCCATATAATTGTTTTTTACTATAATACCAAGCACGCAGCTTTCATGTGTAGAACTTAATTTAAAAATTTGCGCCATCAAGGCATTCATGGCTTGCCAAAGGCCCACAATTTTACACGGAAAGATATTATAAGAGAGTGTGTGAAAGTTTTCGGGAATACCAATGCCATTGATTTTTAATAAATTCAACAAAATTTTTATTAAGTATTATCCAAATTGGTATTGGTGATAATTTTTCAAGACTTGTTTTTTTTTCCTCCATAATTTAAGAAATTTTTAAT
>JAPMOR010055312.1:44259-56659 GCA_026543865.1 Argiope aurantia | reverse complement strand
GTATTTGATTTAGTTCAAGATATGTATTTGCTTAAATTGTGTCATTGTGAATTTTAATTCCATTGTGTTTCACTCATCATCTAGTGTGCCCTTTTCTTTACTTGATATAATGGCCGAGAGCGAGCTGAAACTGCCATCCTATACGTTTGAGTCTCCTTGATTTATTTGCTGCAAGAGTGACTTCCCTCTGTATGTCTGACGTAAATTTGTCTGCATAGTTTTAAATCACTCTGTTGAGAGGAAATTATTTTTAAGGTCATGTGTCTCTGAAGTTAAAGTAATATGTCATGAGCTTGCTTTGATATGACTATCGTACCATGCAATTGCTTATTTGAATTCACTTACTGTGCCTGCATGGGATAAAAAGAAAAGAAAAAGGGGGGGGGGAGTAAAAATGATCTTATATTCTTTACTTAGAGATTGCGAGACATTCAGAAAAACAAACAAACAAAAAAAACTGTGAACAAAACGTTATGAAAGCAGCTGTTACTTCAATAAAATATCGAAAATACAATTTAATGCATTTATAATGTTTGATATCATTGAAACTGTGATTTTTAAAACTATGATTATATAGTGATTTGCAGAATCAATACTATGAAATTTAATATGTCTGCTGTGACGTTGTCATCTTGCTGAATTCTGATATGATATACAATATATCGATTAATACTGTACTTATAATCATGGGAATAAGTTATTTGTAAACACAATTTATACGATGACAGTCTGAAAAAAATTTAGATTATTATCAGAGAAGGGGTGGAGGTCATCGGCATTAGACACCGATTCCAGAGAGCGCCAAGGAATTAAAGCATTAGTGCATTAATACCATTTTTTATAGAACAAATTTGAAGGAAAGTAAAAATAATATCATACTCCAATCGCCGTTTCCACTTCGGAAATCCTCTGATGAAGACCTGGGGGGGGGGGGACTATCATACCTTTGGCACAACTTACTCTCGCTACGCCGCTTGGTGTGGTTCGATGATGTTATAAAATGTCAGCATGACGTGAAGAACATGACATCGCCAAACTGTTATTTTTTAACAAATAAGTATTACGGATTCTGATATCACTGTGTCAGAGTATAGTGTTTAGGAATAGAAATACACATGTGTAGAAGAACTTATAGTAGAAAAAATAATGTGGATTTTGTTGTAGGAGTTGCTGTAAAAATATAGAAAAGCAGAGCCAACTCATAAAAAAAAAGATTATTTATTTTTTATATTAACTTTCCTCTATTAGATAAAATTCTCTAGTTAACTTACTATATCCTCCAAAACCTGTACATAGCTTCAGACTAAACACTAATACAACGTGGAGGGGGGGGGGGAAGCTTTAAAAAATCGAAATAGCAAAAAAGCGCACAAATTCCTATTTTCCTGTCTCTAAGAACGATTCGATCCCCTTTTCTCTCTCTAACATCCATCCTCCCGTACATCCCTTCTCCGCCGTCGTCCTCTCGATCTTCCCGTTTCCAAGGCAACGGGCGCCACGAATTAATGAGCAGGGAGATTTGGCGATGCTTTCCGCTTCATATATGAAAGGGGGTAGGGGAGTGGAGATGGAGAGGGGGAGAAAGGAGATAAAATGGGAAAAGGGGGGAGATGCGGGAGGGTGGTCGCCCCATAATTTATGCCGGGTTTTCTTCAGAGTTCGAAAAAATTTCGCCCCTGTTTCTTAAGATCACTGTTATCGTTTCTTCCCTTGAAAGGGAAGCTTCGAATTTCCATCTTTGAAGAAAGGCTGCTCCTAATTATCTGTATGCATGCTACCAGCACGAGTCCCAGAGTAAAGTAAATGTTGTTCGAAAGGCTCAGTAATGCCTTGTTTATGAAAAAGATTTTCGGTTTGGGTTGTTCTCTACAGCTGCTCTCTTTAGAACGGAAGAAATTTGTTGGCTGTGGTGTTTTAAAGTGTTATTCGGTGAGGTTTCTGCTGGTGCTGCGTAATAAATAGAATTGGGTTGATTGGTTTTTGTTAATTCTATTTCGTGGACTCTTCAAAGAATCGTGTTTCGTTAATTTAAAATCAGTGCTGTTTTTTGGCATCTGTGACTGGCATTGTGGTGCAAGACAGATTAAATAAGGTAAAAGACTCGTGGCGATCGAAAAAAAAATTGTTTCGTATTCTTAAATAATGAGTCTGGTTGCAGAAAGTCCTAAAATAAGTTCACTAATAAAGCAGTTTTTTCGGGGATATTTATTCGGTTATATTGTGCAGGAACTCGCTATTTGGATTATCCAAGATCAATAATTCCGAAGTGTTTGTTAAAAAAAATAATTTCAATCGCAAGCAAAAAAAGAGGTACTTTTAATATCAAAACATAAAAGATAAGTTTTTAATGTAAGCCAGCAACTTGTAAAAACGGAAATTTATATTTATTAAGTCATAATCTTGTGTGTAGGCCCCGTATAGAAGTCAGATTTACCTATAAGCTGCACAAGCTATAGTATGAGACCTTCACTTTCTTGAGGAGCCCAAAGAATTCTTTGAATGAGCAAGTGTCATATATCCTAAATGCACTACTTAAATAGTACATTTAATAAATATGACACTTAATAGTACAATAATGAAAATGAACATTATAAATATATCCAATAACGAGGGTTTCTTCCAATCTAAATCTAACGCTAGAAGCCCCCCCCCCTACTATTGTAAATAAAAACATGCTCAAAATGTTCATTTTTTGTCTTAATTATTTTCTTTTTACAATAATGTTGTTAATTATCCACAGTTGCCACTCCTGAGGACATTCAGAAGTATATGTGCCTTTTTTTCTAACTAACAAAGAAAAGAAGGAACAAATGTGCGCTTTTTGTAAATAAATAAATAAAAGAAAATATTTTGAAACTAAAATAATACATAAAAATATTCTTCTATGCGAAAAATTCAAAAAATGAGTCCCACTGAAATTTGTAGTAAAAATATCCTTTCAAAATATCGAAATAAAATAATCTAAATAATTGTAAAAAGAATAATTACCAAAAAACATTTAGAAGTAATTTTTCAAATAAAACTTTTAATGTGTACATTTGACCATTCCCTGGCCCTAGAATAAACAGTATTCTTGCAAACTAAGTTGAATCAAATGCAATTCCAAATTGAATTTGCATAATCAATCAATCAATTGAATATCCAAGTGTACATTGTCTTTGTTCTGAGTTTTAATGCTATATCCTGTTATCTCCTAATACATGCTCGGTGGATGGAGCATTTGACTTGTATCCCTTGAGGATGATTTATATTTATTGAAGAAGCACCGGTCGCTTTGGACTAAAAGACAAGAGTTCTTGCATACACAATAGTTTATTTTCAAATAAATAAAAAACAAAAATATGTCTACAGCACTGTGCTAAAATTAATACCGATTTTTTTACAGCAACGTTGCCATTCGCAAAAGGCAAATTCAATGACATTCACAGGGACAATACACTAAATAAAGTAAAATATCATCAAAATATGAACATCATCAAAATACAAACATATCCAAACAAGTATCGTGCTTGCTGTAATAATGAAAGAAACTTCAATCAATGCCAAAAAAAAGTGAATGTTAAAATCTTATAATAATATTATTTTAGAATGGCATGTTTCTTATAAATTGTGTGATCGTAAAGTACGAAATGAATTACTCTAGAAGACACACTATTGAAAATAATTTCTTGGTTTTTTAGCCTTCACTAAGAAAGAAGTTTTCGAAATTTTAGCAAAATTTTTAATTAATTAAAAACGGATCAAGAGCTTTTAACGTTTTTTTTTTTCTTTTTTTTTTTCTTACTGCCTTTTTGTAAAATATATGATCGTAACGTACGAAATTAAGCGTTCTATAAAGCATACCGTTGAAAATATTTTTTTTTGGTTTTTAGGCAATCACTAAGAAAGAGTCTTTCAAAATTTTAACAAGATTTTTAATTAATTAAAAATTGATCAAAATCTTTCAAATTTTTTTTTCTTATTGATTTCGGAGCATATTATCGTGCAAAAAAAAATGTAAGCCATCAAAAATTTGCCAAATTTAGTTAAATCGGTTTTATTAACCTGTTTAGTTAAATTGCTTCAAATTATTTTAAAATCCATTTACAACAATGATTTTTATTGCTGTAAGGAAATTCAAAGCAATCTTACTGTCTTATCAAAACATTCATTTGCCTGTATTTACTGCTTCAAAAGTTCCATTGCAAAGGAAAAAAAAATGGCTGATGCTTTGAGATATTCTGTTCCATAAACAGCACCACTCTCAGGATTCATTTCGAGTCCGAAAATCTAGATTAAATGCATAAACAAATGGTATCGAAAATGCTCAATTTTCTCCTCTTGATTTTTCTTTCATTTAAGTGATTTGAAAATACAAAAAATAATCAATGAAATTAGAAAATTAAAACGCAGTTTTTAGAGGAGTATTAAATTTCCTTTTTAATAATATATTTTGTGAATATATTTCATTTATGCATACATTTTTAAATTTGGGAGAAAAAGATTTTGCATTACAATTTGACTCAGTATCAAAATTAATGTTGTAAATATCATTTATAATAATATTATTTTTACTTAAGAATATCGTTTGAAATTGTCTTAAACGAATATGATCCTTGAGGGGGGGGGCGCTCTTAACTGGTGCATTTTTCTTCTCATTCCAATGTAGAAAAATGATAAAGACATAAAAATAATTTCATTTTTTGTAATTTTAAGATTAGAGTTTATTTATCGAGATCAGGTTTTCCTGATACATAAAGAATTTAATGGTTTAATACTGTCACTTGGGAGGTTTTTTGGAAAATATTTGTAAATTAAAAATTTTCAGGGGGACAAACTTTAAGTTCTATAAAAGTAAAATATTTTTTAGAATTGTGAGACAAAATTTGTAAATATATAAATTGAAATTCTCTGTAACTGAACAGGAAATTCAGCTCCTTTAAGTTCGATCATTATCTGATATTTTCATTTTGGTAAATTTATCAAATTTTTTTCACCAAATAAATCAATTTTTAAACTCTAACTTGAAATTTCTGAAAGAATGAGGAAATTATAACTCAATTTCAAATTCTCTCTGTCTGGGTCGAAAGTTAAATTGAGTTAGGCACTAATAGCCCCTAGAAACAATCACAATAAAACAAGACGAGGTGAAAATTGAAATTGGAGAAACACCTTCTTCGTTGAATTTTCATTTTCTTTTTTTTCACACACTAAATATGTTTTTAAAAATATTTATTAATAATCGTGAATAAAAATTCTACTACGAGATTTTGATTATTTGAATTCCTTATTCCCCCTGTCTACACCCCCTCATTTTGACATTCTTTCTGTTAATACACAAGAAAATCGAATGGAGGAATTGAGTCTATTGTCTATTGAGGGTCTATTGAGGAATTGTTTTGGAGCACAATGATTCAAGCACGTGAAATTAGTTAAATGTTTGAATGAAATTAGATATCTGGGATTTACTCTAAAATTTTAGATCTTTGTCAAATTTTGGACGGAATCTGTGCCAAAGAAGATTGTTTGTCATCCTTTTCCTTTGAATATTATAAAATTTGAATGCAATAATAAATCAAAAATACGAAGATCGAAATGGATATTGCTTGGCAACTGGAAAACATAATATAGCTTTATGTACATGCACGTTACCTCATCATAAGCTAAATATTTATTTATTTGCTGGAAAATTACTATTTGTAGTTAAATATATGTTGTTATTTTTTTAAATTCGAGCAAAGAAAGCAAAGAAAAAATTCGTAGCAATTTAACTTACATTATTTAATGAATCTTTTTCCATAAGAATCTGTTTCTTTTGATGATATTTTGGAAAATGATCGTAAATCGCAAAATCAAACCAGCCGGAATGGTCTCCCCAAAGCTTTCTCGCATACTCTAATAAACTTGTCATGTCAGAGAAAGCCTTGCACATCACTGGGCATACGATAGTTATGAAATATAAACCTCTGGCATTAATTCAGCATTTTTACTGAATCTATGGTGTCATCCTTGGCGAGTTATTTGGCGATTAATCCCAGGCATGCGGTTAATAGTATCCGAAAATCGAATTTGGGCTTTAAACACGTTTTTCCCAACAGATCGAAACAAAGATTTGATATAAAAATTGTGGTCACAAACTCCCATACCTAATTTGATATATTTAAGTCATTGCAGACCGACAGACATTCAACCCGTTTTGGATTTAGTTTCAAGATTTGACAATTATCTACTCTGTAGATGTTAAATTTGTGTACCGAATTTTATCTATCTAGCTCTCGTCGTTTTGTAGTTATCGTATTAACTTATATTCGAACAGACGAATAATCTGACTGCCTCTGAATGGAGTTTGGGGCCGCGGTGGCGTGGTGGTAAGGTCTCGGCTTCGGAACCGGAGGGTTTCAGGTTCGAGACCCGATTCCACCGAAGAACCGTCGTGTAAGGGGGTCTGTTGCACGTTAAATCCGTCCTGACCAAACGTCCTCCCGCTGGTGTGGTGTGGCGTGGAGAGGGGAGTGCCAGCTCAGGTGTCGTCCTCGTCATCTGGCCGCGGTTCAAAATTACGAGGTCCGTCCCAAAATAGCCCTAGTGTTGCGTTAGAACGGGACGTTAATATAACTAACCTAACCTGAATAGAGTTTGCTCACAATTTTTTAGAAATTTGCAAATTTGGTGTAAAGACCGTATATCAAATTTCAACCGTTTAGCACAAAGAGTTTTTAAGTTACCTTTGTCGCAGACAGACAGACATTTTCCACAACTATGTTTTTCGAACTCAAGGAGGTGTAAAACGTGGAAATTCGTCGAGTTCGAATTTACACTGCATATTCGAGAAAATAAAACTACCATTCGTAATCCGTCAATTAGAATGGATCAATGACGGATATTTTTAAAACATTTTTATTGATATCAATTGGAAACGTTTGATTACGTAAAACATGCGCTTTCTGAACTTAGCATTGTGACATCATTCTTATGGAAATTCACAAGAAAGAAAATCTCCCCTCAGTTAATTTCTCAGAAGTTTTAAACCACCCCTGCGCTCGCCCCCTGGCGTCACCTTAAACTCCGATTTCAGTGTCAAAGTCTCGCAGGTAAGGGCAGGCCTTTCGCCTTAACCCTTTGCAGGCCTCCAAATGCATCGCCTCGTCGTTCCCAGCAGAAGCCAAACCCTTTCGCAGGCCTTACGTTTTCCAGAGGTTACTTTCAGAATTCATCGAACTCTGCCTTTCAGGTGGGTCTACCCTGGAAAGGACCCCTTTCCCGGTCCCCTTGCAAGAATCCGTGTCACCTGGTGCCCTTCTCTGGGCTCCTGGAAATGCGAAACTAGCTCCTCCTTGCTGCAGAAATATGAACTACACATTAGCAAAACTAAACCTTTAAAACTCTTATTAGTTGGTACTTGACATTCATCTAACCGTAATTTCATATATCTGTTTTATTGGTAAAAAAAAATGATTGTAAGATTGGTCACATTGATGTCGACGTTATACAGAAAATTTTATACAGAATATCATCTTTTTATTTGAATGAGCCAACAATATTTAAAGAGTTATTGACTGTGATCATTAAACTAACTTCAATAATTAGGATATGTTTCTTAAATAATCTAGAGAAGTAAAAATTGACTTGAAGGATTAACAACATCATTGTAGACTCTGTATCGGAGATTGTTATATAAAGAATGTCCTCTCACTCAAAAGAGCCTTCAATAAAACGTTTTTCTTTTCTTGTTTAGAAGAGCCTTTGAATATTTTTTATGAATATTAAACTAACTGCAGTCATTTTGATATTGTCTCACTAATGATCTTGAGAAGTAAAAATTCGTTTGGAAGATTGGCAATGACAATAAATATGATTTTTATGACTAGGCCGAGTTTTACCTATTCGGCCTTAATCCTCCTCTGGTCCCATTCTTACTCCTTTTGCCTGATTCATCCATCTTTTTTTTTTTTTTGTCTTTAATTTTATTAAACCAACTCCAACATTGCTAATTTTACACTTTTTCCACTCTAACGCCTTTTAAAATTTATTATAACCCAAATGAAAAGTAACAAACCTATTAGTATAGATTAATTACTTTATGGATTATGATTCAAAATAATTGAGACACAAAAAGTTGCGAGGCTGTAATAATAGTCTAAATTCATATTTCAAGATTTTTTCAGTTAAAAAAAATTAATTATCTTCACTTTAGGCTTAGCTAAGCCTACTGTAAGCATATGTTTTAAATTAGTTTTAATCACTACATAAATCTTCAAACAAGTCCTCGTCCATGTCTCTTTAGATAATGGCTATTCCACTTGAGAGTATAATGTAAAATTAAAACAATCACTTCACATCATCATAAAATATGCATCCTTAAGTAGAATCGTATCTGTAAAAATAGATTCATAAACTTAAATGAACTTCTTTGAAATATAAATACTTTATGCGAAGAATAACGATTACTAATCTTTAAAATTAAAAGGTCTTCAAGTGAGTGTATTACTTTCATTCTTAAGTTAATATTTGTAATATTGTGGATCATTTAATTGTTTATACGTGATTCTTCTTTCTCCTACATTCAGATTTAATTTTTGTTTCCTGTATTTACTTAATACTATCAAATAAATTGCAAAATATTTAATTTTTCTGCATCAAAAAATTAAAATTAATCATTAAATAGACAAATAAATATTGCAACGTAAAGAATTATCGATTTGGGAAGGGGGAGACATAAATTTATTGATTTTATTTTCTTTTTAAATTAAGTTTGAATTTCACCGAAACCGAAGTTCATGATTAGTCTATCTGCAAAATTAAATTAAATTAAAATTAATTGAATATCCAAAACAATCGATTTAATTAATTAAATCAGATTTACCATCTTAATTGCTTATTGATTAAAATGCTTCTGTTTTTTCACTTTTGAGCAAAATGATTTTTTAATTTCAGGTAATTAATCCATGGTAGGGAAAAGTAATTAAATTCAAGTTAAGAGATGAAACTCTTTTTTTAAAAAAAATCTTGCTGAGAGAGATTTGATACTATTTTATCGATTTGATCGAAATGTCCTTTCATTGATTTTTAAATTCTCAAACAAGGATAAAAATTCTTCATTTATTACATAATATGATTTTTTTAAACCGAAAATTTATTTAGTCACACAAAATAATGAATAAAATAAAGTGGGAAATTACTTATTTTTAAAAAAATTGTGCTAAAATCAGTTGAGGAAAAAATAATCTGGTTGTATTAAATAATTATTATCGTATAAAATATTCTGATTTTAATGAATTGAATCGTCATTTATATATTGTCGTGTAAGTGGCAACATTTGCGAAATATTCTTAAAGGCATGTATTAGCTATTTAAAATTGAATCAATTCTTATTTACTGCATAACAGAATGCCTGTAATTAGATAATTAATTTTGAAAAAATGCAGCATTAGAATTTTGTGTAACCATCTGCTCTCAAAATGTGCATGTTGGATTGGTTCTATAATTGTATAATTGCGTCGATTTAAATGATTTATTGATTATGAAACAGCTGCCATCTTAATTTTCAACATAAAATCGTTTTCAATATCAATAAGAAAATAAAAGAAATATTGATGTTGTTGTTAACAAAAAAAAAAAAAAAACTAATTTCCTAATTTCGTTTCGGGAATTTTTTTGTCTTTTTATAATTTAAATGAAAAGTCTTTCATCTGAAAAAAAAATGATGAATCTTTTTTAAGTAAATAGAAAATTTTCAGAATTCTATTTAATTATAATAAAAAAATAATGATAATAGCTGTTTCAAAAACAGCAATTTTTGATTTCGAATCAACATCAAAAATACTTTATTATTATTTTTATGAATTAGAAGATAATAACAAAATTCTCTCACGTTAAAAAGAGAATTATCCCTTTCTGTAGGTGTTTTCCTAGTAACAAATTGATGAATTCTTAATTCTATAAATAGAAAATCTTTCCTGCTTGAAAATATGTGATTTTAAAAGACATTAGTTTTTTCCCCCCTTGAAATTAAAAATAAAAAAATATTTTTACTGAAATAACTTTTTCATACATTGCGAGTGAAGTTTCACTATTTTAGGAACTAAATATCTTTTTCTTTGCCTGTGCCTAATAAGAAATTGATGAACTCTTTTCTATGTAAATAGAAAATGTCCAAAAAAATTCTCTCTTCTATAAATTAGTTATCTTCAAAAATATTGAGTTTTTTGCCTTAAAACCAAGCATCAAAATAATATTTCTATTAAAATTATGTTCTCACAAATTTTTTATGAATTTTCTAACGCAACGCTTGCAATATATTTTTACAAGCGGTTTCTAACGATTGTAATAATTTATTATTATTTTTTTTTCGTCCATAATAACATATTTATGAGTTCTTTACATGGCAAATGGGAAATTTTCCGAGAACTACTTTTTTATAGAATTTTACTATCCTTACAATCACAAAGCAACTATTGTAATTAAAAATCTCTAGAATAAAACTTTTCATAAATGGTTCTTGTATAAATATTTATTTAGATTTCATTACTGAGTTGTTTATATTAATATAAATAAATATCATTATGGCTATGTATTTGTATATATTATGTATATTTCATATCGTCTCTTAAACAACTGAATCTTTTTAAACCAAATTCTGTACACTTATTTATTAAGACAAGAAAAAGAAGGTTGCAATTTTTCAACGTGAAAAATTATTTAAATATTCAATTAGTTATAAATTAACGAAATTTTAATGTTTTCACTACAAGAATGTTGGAATAAATAATCTGACAAAAAACATCTCAATAACATCTCAAAAGTCAAAATTTCATCAATTCAGTTATATTAATTTCATTTTTGCACACCATTTCTTTCAATTTTTTATCAATTTAAAAATAAAAATAGACGCATTAAAATGAATTTTAAACTTGAATTATTCTACAACTATTTTTGAAAATTTCTATTTTAATTTAATACATATATTTTTGCTTCTTTTTTTAACGGCCTCAGTTGGTTTAACAGTGCTTGAAAGGAAGCATAATTCAGTTGCTGAAATGGAGAAATTAGCTGTGAGAAATCAACCAGTATTTTGTCTTTCTTCCCCAAAATCACCGTTAAGATTTCGATCTAAACTACTACCACTGTTATTATTGTTAATTTCTCTTTTATTTCAATATATACGTCATAAGATTTGATTTAAATATTATAATATCTTTTACAAAAAGAGTTTCTACAGTAAAACCATTGTAAATGAAAGTATTTTAATTCCGCGTAATGCCAGGTGCTGAAGACATGATAAGTTAAATACTACTAAACGGTTGATTTGATTTTATCATTTTAAACCATGAGGGCTCTATACTAAAAACTATGTCAGTACCTTTCTCTTGTTTGATTTTAAAAAAAATCAGTTTCTAACATAACTGAACTACATGCCGCTACGACGTATGTACCCAAAAACCTGCCAGTAATTATCTCATTCAATCTTCACAGAACCCCAGCTAACTACTTGTTGAAAAAAATTGCGCAAACGTTCTCCTGCAAGGGTACCTCTCTCAGTTCATCCAAGGCACAAAAGACCCAAATCTTGAGACAGAGATGGATCGACGTCTTTTAGCCAGAGGCCCAAAGAAAGGGGTTTCGGTTGGCATACCAGCTGCCTCTTGGCCTGGCAGATGGTTGCCACCATGCTTCTCTTCTTGCCCACCCCCGAAAATTTTCCAACTTTTTTTTTTTCGTCTGCTCAGCCTCTTCATTGACTTCGTGGGAAGCCTCATTGGAAGAGTTCGTTATTTCTTGCAGATTCCCCCTTCAACCCCCTCCCATTTAGCAAGGGTTGCGCAAGGAAGAGTTAAAGGGGTTGGAAGGGGTGAATAGAATGTTCTTGAGGATGAAAGGGGTGGGGAGGCTGAAACTGGGTCAAGACCGGAAGTGATCGTAATAAAAAGGGAAAGGATTGTGGAAGAAAAGAAGTCTTTGTTCGCTTTCTGGGTCTTTAAGTAACTAGATCGGGCGTTTCAAGTCTAGCATCTTAATGGCCGACTTAAAGCTGCAGAATAAAGTTCTGAAATCCTTTTGCGAGACGTCTGTTTCGGAAAATTTAATTTAGCGAAATAGAATTTTTCACTGATTTCTTTTATTATTTTGTATGACTTTTTCTTTGTTAGTTTGTTTGTCGTGGTAGTTGTTTTAATTTTTTTTTCTGCTTATAAAATGCATGTTTGGAGGTCTAGTTTGAAACGTTGTTGCATAATAATGGGTTAAACTTGGTTGTTCTGTCTTGTCTTTGTCTCGCTTGTTTGCATCAGCTGTTGCATTTAATGGTTAACAATTTTATATCACGCAAGTTACAGAAAAAATATCTGTCTGTCCGTATATCATATAGAAATCAGTTATAATTCTTTCTTTCTTTTTTCTGTGCGATTTTTGCTTCATATATTTT
>JAPMOR010055312.1:25352-44159 GCA_026543865.1 Argiope aurantia | reverse complement strand
GTATAAATAAAAATGAAATTTATCACAAAATCAAAATATGCATTGAATTAAAGCCTATCATTAGAGTTTAAATCGGGATATTAAATTTTTTCTAGATTTATCCATGGAATGGTAAATTGTAGCATGTTAAAATGTGCGCATGCGTATGTGCGTTATTTCATGAAAATGAAATAACCTTTATTTTTAGTATTTCAAAATGTTTTGAAAAACAAGTAATTTTGATTTCACTAAATATCAGATAATTCATGATATTCGTAATAATGAATTTGATGAAAATTGTAATTATAAGTGCGCCCGAATATCTTACATGGTCAATTCTTAACTTTTTAAGCTATTACATACTTTCGTTATTCTTTCAAATGTTATTTTAAAACCTTTATTTTTCGAAAGAAATGTTGAAAATTGAAATGTATGATTACATAAACCAGACATACATTTATGAAACGATCTAAAAATTTATTGTAGCTTAATTTCATTTTTGTATTATTTTTATTGCATTTCGGTATTATGAATAGACTTTCATCATAAAATGAATCTTCAAATATCTAATTTAAAAATACTGTCTGACATCCATTTAGTGTATAAATCATAGGAAAATGCGTATTTCATTTTAAATATGACTTATTGCTAAAAAACTCCTTATTGCCACTTGACAACACTAGGCCTTGTAGTAATAGAAATGAAAAATAGTTTATTTTTCAAATAAAATTTTTTTATCCTACGTTCTAAAATAAAATATCCTTTTCCAAACTGTGCAAACAAAGCAAAAAGGACCCACAATCAAAACATTCGTTTATTTATTCATCAGTATGTGTTATTTTAATGTCAAAATTGATTTAACAACATTTTCAGTTTGTATCCAAATGGCAACAATAGACAAAAGAACTTAAATCTTATTGTCATTACAATTTTAAAGATAAAATTGGATATATTGCTTAAAAGGAGCCTTCAGCATATGAAGACAAAGTTAATAAAAAATATATTGTTAGGGAAACTCCAAAAAATTAAATACATTGCATCAGCATCAGTAATACGCAACTGTACTAAATTTGTGAGCTCCAGCACATCAAGGGACAAGTAAAGAATAGTCTACAAAATTTTATTTTTATAAACACGAAAATTATGTTTCATAAAAACTTGTGATGCATTCATTATCTGTGTAAATCTCGAAATAAATTTAAACGTTTCTTTTTTTTTTCAAGCAAAAGATATTTATAAATTTGACTAATTTCTTTGTGAAGAGAAATATTTTTGTTTGTATATAGCTTTAATGTATAAAATACTTTGAAACATATTCAGTTTTTTACTACACAAAAAGAACACTAAGCCTACATCTTAAAGATATACTGCATATTTATCACTCTTACTGGATTTCTGACAGTTTTCAGTGTACTTTTTGGCAATGTCTACAAACAAACTTTGACCTTCTCTTACAGGCTCTTTCTTCAACAATACAAAGATCCAACAAACCGACCTACCTTAAGTCTTTTAAATCAACCAAGCACTGACTCTCACGAACTCTGTTATCATCTTTTAACCCGATTATCCACTCGGTAAACCGAAAGATATGACAACGGCGTATCAAAACTCACAGAAAAATCATCTGTTCCTTTCTTGTTTTTTATTTCAGAGAATGGCAACACGCCAGAACAGATTTCTGTATTCATCGTCCATCATGATCAAATCGTGGATCTCTTATGTCATCTATAGTTTGTTGTTGCAATTTCGAATCTTCCATTTCTGGGGGTAGGGGGAACCCTTGATGGTCAACCCATCGATAGGGAAGAAACCTGTTGTGAATACATAATTCAATTTACGATCATGCCGAAAATAAATGACCACCCATCCAGTCTTCTTTTCTTTATATTTTCTATTTTTTTAAAAATCTGATGAAGATACATTGTTTGATTTATTTTTTGATTTTGTATATGCACAGAGAAAATACTGTAATCGCTAAAAAATTCGATTTCGAAATTTTGATAAGTAAAAACATTTTAGACATTTCTGAGTATGAAAGAAATAAATTTTTTTTAATGAATCTGTGCTTATGTAACTTTCATAAATGAATACTGCACAGAGTTAAGTGGATAAAATTTGATATAAAAGCTACAGTTCTCAATCGAAATTTTCGAACTTATCATTCAACAAGAATGGGCATTTTCTAACCAAAATACTAAAAATTGTAAGGCTGTTTCGGATTTTTGGAAACTTATCTTTCAGTAAGCTGACACGAAAATTTTGTTGTGTATTAGATTTTTGGAACTTATCTTTCACTTAGCTGACACGAAAATTTTCTTGTTTATCAGATTTTTTGAACTTATCTTTCAGTAAGCTGACACGAAAATTTTGTTTTGCATAAAATTTTTGGAACTTATCTTTCAGCAAAAATGGCTGTTTCATCTAAATGCATTAGTATATCAAATTTCTTCAGTAGGAAAATATTGCCGAGAAAAGAGTCATATTTGCATTTGTAATAGTCATAGAAACATATTTGCAAATGTTTTCCTTGCAGAAACTTGCAGCTCCTGTTATAGGAAAATGTTATACATATTTTTCACTATTTTTTTCCATTTACTTGGGTTTATATTAGATAATGGATTGGATGGAATATGGATGTAACATGAGTGGAATATAAACAACCTCTCTCATTCATGTTGTCTATGTTGCATTATAGTTTTGTATTTATTTACTCTCATAAGAAGTCATAGAATGAATGCTGGAGATAGGGGATATATATAATTCAATAAGCCATTTAAATTATATTGAAGTAAAATATTAGCTTAATGTACTTCTTAAAATAGGACAATGAATGTTTGCTTTCTAACTTTATTATCAAACTACAGTTTTTTAATTTTTGTCTTAACTTACTCTATACTTACAGGGTGTTTCTAAAAGCATGTAGCAAACTTTAAGTTCAGGCCAGACGTTAATTTAACTATGACATCCTATGACAAAATTTTCAGGATGATAAGTATTATTATGCATCAAATTAAATTACATAAAAAGCAAATATTTAGAAATGATAAATATTATTGAAGAAATCGTCATTTCTTTGCTATCGAACATGCTTCTTAGAATCTGTGAAATGGACTACCGCAACGATATTATTTGTCATGTAAAGTGCTTATAAACGCAAATAAAATTTACTTCCTGCATTATGTTCAAAATTTTTCGTTCTGTTGTAGTTTATTTGGAAATTATGACCATTTACAATGAGTGCAGTTATTTTGAATAACCTTTGATATTGGCTTCAAATTCCTAATCCTTTTCTGAATAGTCGTCAAAGACAACACATCGGATCATTTTAATTATCATTCAAGAGTTAATAACCTTATTACAGTATCTCATATCAAAGTTTTATTTACTTTCCATTTAAAGTAGTTCACCTTTATAAATATTTAGTGGCAATTTTTCTAAAAAATAAACAGTCATGTTTTATTTAATTCAAAGTATCAGAACTCTCCATGCACATTTCCACCCACCATCCATCATGATCGAAATACTGAGTTATCCTGCTAACTCTGGTTGGTTCTTTGTGGCAAATTCGAACGTTCCATCCTTGGTGGTCAACCCATCGATAAGAAGAAGTCTGTTATGAATACGTAATTCAATTTACGATCAGGCCGAAAGTAAATGACCATCCACCCCTTTTTGTGTTTTACTTATCTTTTATTTGTTTATTTTTTCTTCCTTCTATCTGGTTACGGAGGCTTGTAGTATCTCTTCTTTTTTTACCATCTGTTTATCATCTCTTCTTGAATCGAGATCTGCTGTTCCTCTCCTGCTGGTTTATTATTTAACTTACCCCTCTTCTTCTCGTGACGTGTAGTAATAAAAGCAGCGAAGAAAATTAGAAA
Source organism: Argiope aurantia (assembly GCA_026543865.1). Taxonomy (NCBI): domain Eukaryota; kingdom Metazoa; phylum Arthropoda; class Arachnida; order Araneae; family Araneidae; genus Argiope; species Argiope aurantia. Next base: position 40,302 of record JAPMOR010055312.1, on the reverse strand, counting down.
TTGCTGATATTATCGTAAAACTAATACATAATAGGTTTGTTATTATTGTCATTAAAAACATCGTGGGTTCTTTAAATGCGATTGTGCTTGTTTTTATACTTCTGAAGACGTTTGTTTTATTTAATATCAATCTCATGGTATAATGTTATAGGACATTACAGGAAGAAAAGGGAAAATCACTTTAGTCTGGACGTAATGGCAGCGGATGTGATGTGATGTCATGCTTGTTATGTTTGTTTCTTTACATTCCAAATGCCTTTTGTTGTAGAATAATTATACGAACCGAGCAGGTATAATTCAATCGGTGTAATAATATATATTTCACTTCTCCTGTAGGTTTAAAAACAAAGGATTAGCTTCTTATTTTTTTAAGTGCAATCAAACTTATTGTTACATGAGCAAAGAACCCCCACTGTGTAACATTTAGATCAGTGTCTTATTTTGGGGTTGGGTCGACGTATGTATTCATGGATCACTTGTTTACCAATGCATTTCTTTTTATGTATCGTTTATTCGGAATGGTTTTCTTAGGTTTGATTTTCTTTAAAAAGGATTATCTGAGATTGTAATGTTTGAGTCAAGTAAGAATTGAAAGAAGGAAGATCTAAAAATAAAAAAATAAATACATCCCAAAGAATCATTTTCTCTATTAATAATTAGACAATGGATTTTTGGTTCTCTACAAATCAAATGTTTGATTTAGTTACCAAAGTTGGCACATATATATCTTGGAAGGTGGAAATGCGGACTGGAAATGATTTTTTGAATTTTTAATTAGAATTTTATTAATTAAAAATTAAGCTAAATTAAAGATTTTTTCCCCTGATAACTTCCGAAAATATAATTACACAAAAATTGTTTTTACAACATTCCAAAATACAAAAAAGTATCTTTTTAATGATATCAGTTTAATAATCAAATAATTGTTTTTTTCCGATTTTTGATAAATTTTTTTAATATTTTTTTTCTAATTTTCAACATTGTTACATTGTTTATCTGAAATTAAAGCCGCTTCGCTGCTTCATTAAATATTTATTCGTAATATTTTCTATCATTTTTAGAAGCTAAGAAAGAAGCATTCTGATTTATAACTATATAGTTTACAAGACGAATATAAATTGAATAGGCAATACTGCGGATGTTGGAAGATTGATGAACCAGAGAATTGCATTTTTAATAGATCTATGACGTCATGGGATTGGTTTCCATAAGGAAAGTTCATGAACAAACAATGAACAGAAAACATGGCAGACTATCAAAGTAATTTAATTTTAACTAACAATTTAGCGGAATTATTCACAAGAAATCACTTCTAAATGATTTAATTGAAATTAGATATAGCTAATATTTGCGCTTAATCAACTGGTCGCCAAAGGCGGCTAGTGTTAAATATGATTTAATATTCAATATGATTTTAAATATTATTTATGTTTTACGGTTGGATAAAAAAAATCCTGTGATGGCACTTCATATAGTGCATCTATATATGATACATGTGTCTAGGTTAATGATATTTCTATTTTTTAATTAAATACAGAATGTTGAATTTTAAAAAATTGAATTTTAAAGGAAATAATAGTTTATTTTTCTCCCCACTAATCCCTCTTCGTATTTACAGGAAGAAAATGTATTTGATTGTAAATAGAGCAAGACATATCAATCAACTTCTTTTCATTTGTATTTTGATAGCAGAAAAGACAATCCATCAGATGGAAAATGTATATTTAAAATTTTAAATGAGGATCTTTTGAAAAATGTACGCAACTGAGATAGATAAATTCAATTCAAATGAATTTACTTTTAACAACTGGAGATTTTTATAGTTTTTGTAATATATTTAAAATACTAAAAACTGATAAATTATTTTTAAAAAAATCCACAAAGGTATTCAGTAAGATATTTAGATATTCGTTGATTATATGATTTCGAATTTTTTTTATTCGTTTCTATTTTTGTTTGTTTCATTAAGTTTATTATTCAAGACGATCATCTGTCTATTTTTATGATTTGTTTTATGAAGCTGTCATTTTAACGTATTATTATTTTGAATCTTATCGTTTAGCGTTGTTGACATTCTACTATCCATCGTATTTTCAAATGTTGGAAACGATTTGAAGAAATATTTATTAATCATAGAGTGCATAATATGCATTTTGAGTATTAATCAGATTATTTTGTTGGATTTGCATTAGACTAATCCAGAGGTAGCGATCTTTGATCGAATCTCCACGATGAGTTCGAAAAACACATTTTTGGAAAATATCCGTCTGTCTATCTGTGACAAGGATAACTCAAAAACACTTCGAGATAGACGGTTAAAATTTCTTGCACGGTCTTTAAACCAAATTTACATATTTATTATCAAATTTTGAGTAAATCTGTTCAGAGAAACTCCGTCTGTCCGCTATTCGAATTTAAGTCAACACGATAATTACAAAATAAAGAGAGCTAGATAGATAAAACTTGGTGCACATATATCAAAATTCAACTGTCAATCTGTACTTTCAAATAGCAGACAATGACTCAAATAGATTAAATTTGGTATAGGATTTTGCGACTGTAAGTACAGTTTTGTGTCAATTTTTTGTTCCAATCGATCTAAATGAGTCTAAATACAAATGAGTCTAAAATACAAATTCGATTTTTGGATACTATTAACACATGCCAGAGGCTAATCGCCAAATAACTCGCCAAGGATGTCACGATAGTTTCAGAAAAAATGCTAAATTCACGCCAAAGGTTAATATTTTGTAACTATTGTAAACCAGTCCCATGTAAGGCGTTCTCTGGCATGACAAGTTTATTAGAGAATATGAGAGAAAGATTTGGGGTGACCAGACCCGCTGTATTTTATTTATTTTTTTAGGATCAGGCTTCTCCCTCCTGACCCTCCTAGAAAAATTAATTCCACATAAAAAAAATACTATAACTCAATGTATACATATTGGTCGTAACCTGTCTTTTCTTTAGTTCGTCCTATTCATCTTCTATCTGAACATCTGGATAACCATAGTTAATAAACAAATACGTTCCGCACTTCCCTTCCATGCATGCTATTAATCATTCTGCACTTCGATATCGGACGTTAGATATAAAAAAATAGAAAGAAAGAAAAAAAAGGCGAGTTGAGTGATTGACTCGCTACTGGATTGTGGTCGTGTCTATCGTGTTCCATCTCTTCCTTGTCATCCGTTCGCGTATTATTTCCTTCTCCTCATTCCATCATTATTTCGATTATATCGATCACTTCTAAACCTTTTGCGTTACAGGTTTCGTAAAATTAATGATATTCCTTTGTATCGATGAGATAACACGCCACTTATCGATGCAATCGATATAATTGACTTCTGTATCAGTTATGGCGGAATTTAGAATGCCGCTTGAAATTTCAATGTGATCTTCAGCTGTGGCGATTGCTAACCTGGTTATAATTCCTATGGATTAGTTTGATTATGCGGGTAGTTTTATATGCTTTGTGACAATATTTTTTTTATTAAATTAGAATTCAATGAAATATTTAAATCACTGAGAAATCCTGAGCGTTCATAATAATGAAAAATATACGAACAATAACTTCCAGGAAATTAAACCAGTAGAAATGATCTCCCAAAATCTTCTTCTTGCACTCTCTAACAAACTACTCAAGCCAGAGAATGCCTTACATGGCTTTGGGCCATAATAGTTAGGAAATACTCATTTTTGGAATTAATTAATCGTGAATTTTGAATTTTTATCATGTCATCCTTGTCGAATTATTTGGTGATTATTCACTGGCATGCTTTAATAGCATCCAAAAATTTAATTTATGTTTTAGACACGTTTTTCTCAACATATTGAAACACAAATTTTATACAAACTGCACTTCTGGTCTCAAATTTCCATACTAAATTTGGTGAGTTTAAGTAATTGCGTTTTTGATATATAGTGTTTATATGTTTCTGAAAGTATACACTGAAAGGCAGTCAGTCCCTTGTTGGATTTAACTCAAAATTAGAAAGGCGTCTAGACTCTAATTATGTGTACCGAATTTTATTTATCTGACTCCGTCAGTTTCGTAATTTTTGTTACTGACCGACAGACAGATATTTTACTAAATGTGTTTTTCGAATTAAGGGCTCTAAAACGTAAAGATCATCAAAATCTCGAGTTTCAATCTTTTGAAGATTACTACACTTTCTCTATATTGTATTATGAGAAAATAAAAATGCAGCTTAAAATTATGGTGATAACTACGTTAAAGAGCATTAAAAATGATTAAATGGTTGAATATTGTGAAACCAAATTGATAACAAAAAAAAAACCATTTCGAAACTGTCAGAGAGCTTGTACTGAAGAATTTTTTTACTATTTTGTTGTTCGATTTGAACGCCTTAATAAGTCATTGACAGTCACTGGTTGAATTTTCTTTTGATTGGACTTTTTATCTATATCATTGTGTAAAACTTCTATGGATTGCTATCTAGAATATTTCAGAAAAAATGTATCCCTTGTACAGCAGTGGCATAACTAGAGTGGAGCAGGCAAAGCAAGTGCCCTTAGCGCCATTATAAGAGGTGACAAATTAGGTAATAAATTAATTTAATTTAATAATAAGTATTTTTTTAAATTCTTAATTCAAAGAACTAGAATAAAACTTCTTAAAAACAAAAAAAAATTTTTTTTCTGACTTTAATATTTCTGTAATTCAATTATTTCGATTTCCCAAACTCAAATCATTATTTCAATTATGTATGCAGTCATCGTTTCTGACATCAAAAAGCTGTCATGAGTGTTTCAAATTATTTTTGATTAATAAATAATAATGAAATACTAAAATAAAAGCTTTCCATAATAAAAAATTCACCATGAAATTTGACTTAATATCAATAAGCTCGGAAAGTCATTTTTTTAATACACTAAACATTCCTACAATCCACAAATAAACTGATTAGTGTCTTAAAATGTCTAAGAAATCGTTTAAGATAAAAAAGAAAAACATGACATTCAAAACCTATTTTTCATCGAATTAAATTGAAGAAAATAACTCAGCAATCGATGCCAGAAATATTGAAAATATAAAAAATAAGCATAAAATATGACTGCAATCTAGAAAAATCTACTTTTAAACGAAATTAATTTAATTTAAATAATTTTTTTAAAGAATTAAAAATATTACTTTGAAATGAAACGAAAGCAGTGAGTTAGTATATTGCATTTAAAAAAATAATAAAATTAAGAATTTGTCACTAATATTTAATAAATGCACATATTTTCAATTTTTAGGAATTTTATATCTGTTTTGAAGTTAAATGAGATTTTGTAACATATAGGAGTTATTTGATTAATTATTCAATGCCAAACGTTCTCCTTCTATAATTAAAAATATTTATAGCTTTAGAATTTATGACAATATCATTGAATAATTTATGATCACTTAATAAATATGACATGAAAAAAAAATCTAATCCTGAAATAAAAATCGCTTTATGCTTAAGATCAGAAATAAAGATAATCTTATATTCATAGAATATAAAATTATTTAATATGTTTTCATTGTTTAAGAGTTAAGTAAAGTTCTTAATTTAAAATGCTTTCTGAGATTCAGTAATTTATTTTCGATAAAAGAAAAACAAACAATTCAACGGTTTGTTGAATCGGGGAAATAGGTTTAATTTCAAATTAACAAATGAAATTATTGTTATAAATTTTACCTAAAAATGTTTTTAAAATTTTGTTAAAACTGTAGGGCAAATGACACAACTATATATATATTCTTGAAAGATGAGTGTTTTTATTTATTTATTTTTTATTATAATGTTTGGAATTTTAAAGTGATATAGTTGTTTACTACCTTTGTGTGAAATAATAGTTTCAAAAATTATCAATAAATCTATTGAAGTTTCGCTTCATTTCTGATTAATTGAAAGTAATTCAAATATCGAAAATCTCTTTGACATGCACATTATTCATTTAAAATGAATCATAATAATATATTATAAAATTGCCTTTAAAATTTTTTTAAAATCATTTCGAAACTTTTTAATGAAATTTTGTTATTCTTGCTTAAAAAAATATTCTATATATTAATAGATTGTACCACTAAAAATGATTTAAATAAGAAAGCCAGAAAGTGTTTTGGGGAAAATTTTTATAAGTTTGAAAAATTTTAAATCAATATGTATTCCATTAATATCATCAAGGTCAGAATAAGCTTGCTGAAAGCCCCTAGCACTGATGTTCGAGGAGAGGTGGGGGCTCTGAAATAATAACGTATAGTGTACATTTCGATTTGCACGTTTTTATATTTTAAAATGCTAATTCAAATGCAGTTATACTATACTTTTGTTAATAATTGTCTTTATAATTGTTATATTACTTTTTTTATAAATAATCTAATTAAGGTGTTTGAATAATTTAAATGTATTGACCAACTTCTAGGCCAAATTTTTTCAACAATGTTTAAAGTATATAGTTATCAACTCCTTCCCCAGCATAACATTTTTAAGAAGGACGTCAGGATTATAGTTAAAAAATATTGAAATAGGCCATAGTAATCTCTATGTAGTTAATCCACAGATAACGGCTTCAAAATTGTAGAAAGGTTGCATCTGCTAATATCAGCGTTTCTCTGTGAGTTCAACCCATTGTCACCATTTATTTTTAGGTTTTCTTGTTCTCTTCATTTAGTTATTAATTCGCCAAAACATTAAATACAGCCGTGCAGGATTTGACACCGATGGGATTCTTTGTTGAGATCCTTAGATGGTTTATGTTTCTTTCTTTCTTTTTTTCCTCTTCTTTTCCTTCCATCTTGTGCTCATCCAACGAGATAGGTAATTAAGTGGTTATAGGCACCGGGGGCGTAGGATGGCGTTATGTTATGTATTAGCCTGGGTGTCATTTTACGCTGTAACATTCCCCGTTACCCAGTACTGATAAGACATTTACAGCCAGCTGTGTCGTCGCCATTATTTACTAAACTCCTCGAGATAGCCAGATGGTGGATCTTTTCACCTGGGTGGTCTCGCATCTGTTCATTAGCGACTACAGTGAAAGACCACATGTGGAATTCTTCGTTCAAGAGGTATTGATAGTACCTTCAAAGAGAAAGGGGAGTCCAAACATCTGGAGGCTAGATGTTACTCTTTGTGAAAGGACCTTCCCACGACCCACTGGCACTGCTGAGAGAGCATATTGCTGAACCCCGATTGGCTGAAAGAGAGCTCGAATGACCAATGTAAATTAAGAGGCGGAGATTGTTGCCGAAATAAAAGTGCGGATATTTTTTTTAGGGGGAGAGAAGAAACGAATTGCAGGAAACTGTTGGACTACGCCCACGAGTTCGGAATCCGAGAACCAACTGAGTTTCAAGAAAGCCTTTGACTTTGACTGTTGTATCTCCTACTACAGATGTAAATAACTATTTATTTTACCAAGATTAAAACAAGTTGTTCTTTTGTATATATAGGACTTTAAAATAAAGAATTGTCTGGAAATTCTGCTTCGTTATTTGATCAGTCTCGATCAAGACATTGCAACCTGGATATGCCCCTGGTCGTCATGTTTGCTATCATATATCATGCTCTATCTGTGTAACAGCATAATTAAAAGTCATGTTCCTTTTAAAGATTTTTTCCCTTTAAAAATGAAATAAACTTAAAATGCCACGTATGATCTGGGCTTTTTAAAAACAAATATTTGAAGAAGCGCTTTTGAGAATCAAATTTCATGAAGGCTTCGCTTAATCTAATTATTTTTTGCTACAGCTAACTTTTAAGACAAAGAAGTGTTTCTCTATATTTTAATCCGTGAATTTACTTAACCACTAATTACTGATAGTTCCATTTAATATGACAATTTTAAATGAATTTCTGAGTTTATATAAAATCCTTTAACCATGATTGTATTTGTGGAGAAAGTATGTTATTTATCATCATCATCCACATCATATCAACTCTCAACTCATTTTCTCGCTTTATTTTGTGCACTTTTATCACCGTTTCCCATTGGGTACTGAACTAGTTAAAACAGGAGTTTATTAAGAATGGCCAACTCTCCACACTTTCACAATGTTGCACTCTGTTTAGTTTCTCTAATACAGATTCTGTTATTATTCAGTTAGCGATATATAAGCAAGGAGATAAAAAATAATGATATAAGATTTTATTAGTTTATTATCAGGATGTTCTCCATATTTCCTTAATCATTAATATAAGTATGCTATGCTGACTTTCTTTCTCGCATTTGAATTCAAAATTTTTGTGCTGAGTATTACTTTACCCTTAAAAGACAAAGTGAATCGATTTCAAAATTTTTAAAAAGTGACGCATCATTTAAAAATTTATACACTCGCATTAAAAATGAAATTTGTACTCTGTTGATTATATTTAGCACAATTGTATCAAGAATTTTTTAAAAAGGACGTTATCATTAAAAAAAAATTACACATTCTCCATGATTAAAAATTATAACTGTGATTTTTCTATTTGGCACTATTATATTGTGAATATTCAAATTATGACGCTGTCATTAAAAAGGTTATATGCTTTAATTATCACTAAAATTGACTCTGTATGGATTATGATTAGCACAAATGAACGATACATCTTTAAAGTGTTGCTCTCACTTGGAAAGTTATGGCTGAAAGTAATACTATCCAGGTTATGTTTGGCGCAACTATATAAAAGTCAAAGACATTTTCAATCACAATCATACTGATCTTCACTTTTGAAACTGCAGGAATATTCAAATATGGAATGCGACCTTAATTGTGACGAAAATAATTCAGAAACGAACCAAAAGACTTTAAGATTTCCACTGAAAGAATAATGTTCGGACTTTAATAAAACTTGACACTTCTCCCTATTCATAGGTTCCACCTCAGATAGTGTCTGGAAGACTTTCTGAGCAATTAGAATTAAAAAAAAAAGTCAACGGTGCTGATGCTGATGGTAAGTGACAGAATGACTTTTAAGGAAAGCTAAGGCGGAATTAGTAAGTCCGTTGGGTCACATAGGTTAAGAAATGGTGAAGTTTTCGTTTTACTCTGTGACATGTCGAAAGTAGAAGAAAAATGTACAAATCTCGGAAGTAGTTGCTAGGAAAGTAGTTGCTCAAAAGAAATATATATTAAATGTTTTTTTTTCTTTTTACTTTCTAGTATACGAAGTATACAAAGAAAAAGTATTGTAATCATCCAAAAAATTCAAACTCGAATTTTGTCAATTCCAACTTTGCCCCCACTTTTCAGATCTTCCTTAATCCAAAAAGCTCATTTCCAGAATTATGTTCACCCCCCCCCCAATATAAAAAAACCCATGTTTTTAGAATTATGTCTACTTGCCTGTGAACACGATCATTCAAAAACGCTCTGAGCTAGATGGAATAAATCTGTTATATAAATTTTACGCTATATTTATAATTTCTGTCGAATTTTGTGCGAAATGCATTCTGAAAAAGTCAATCTGCTCGGCTGTTTAAATACAAATAAATACGGTAACTACACAACTTAGAAATTAGTTAATACAATTTGGTATATAAGTCATCTAAAATATAGATTTTTTTTAATCAAATTTTTAACTACATCTGTCGAAAGGTTGATTATCTGTATGTCTAGCATATTTATAAACGCACTGACTTAAATAAATGAAATTTGATATGTTATCTTGTGCCCAATTTAAATTCGATGTTCAGGTGCTTGCATATTAATTGCAGGAATCAGTCGCCAAAAAAATCTATCTGTTAATGAAGATCGCCTAGATAGATTGAGTAAAAATTCTACATTCATGCCAAGAATCTAAACTTCGTTGCAATTGTTCGCCAATGTCGTACAAGGTATTCGTATTCTTACCCAAGGTTCACAGTTTTATGTGGAAGGATAGGGGTAATACCTTTATTGGAGAATATGCTAGTAGTTTGGGAGAGACGACTTCCACTGCTTTTTTTTAAAATCAAAGCATGCATAGGATGTCATATTTTTTTCCTTAACAGCATAATCTTTATTATGGTTTTATAGATTTGAAAGAATTTATTAGTCTAATATTTAAAAAATATTCAGTGACGGTCTGGATGGCCTATCTGTATTATGTGCATATTAAAACATCAAGTGAAAGATGCAACGAGATAACCTCTAGAAATCAGCAGATTTACCACCAGAATATATGTGTATCAAATTTTGACCAAATCCATCAATAAACTGACTATCAATCGGTATATCTATTCCTATGTATGTGAACGAGGTGATTTAAAATTGAAACAAACTAGATCTATGGATTTTAGTTCGTGATTTTTTTTGTAATTGTAATTCAAATTTGGAGCCAAATCCATCACAGATATTGTTCCAAAATGGATACACTTTCTTTTTTACTAGATGTCAATTAATTGCAAAATTTTGCCATATTGTGGGCTAGCTACTTTTGGCAACTAATTGGTTTGCCAAAAAGAATGTTTACTAAAAACTTCAATTAAACATTTTATTTAATTTAATCTTTTCCATATTAAAAAGTATTGTGTGTGTCAAGCTTGATAGTTCTATGTCTGATGATCTGTCTCGTCGTGTGCAACACACTCATTTATCTTTATTATTAATAAAATTGTAATAGAGAAAGTCGAATGAAGAATATTCCCATGACTTCCCTAAAAGTAAATTAGTATTTTTTTTTTCCATTGCATATTCCCATAAAATCAGAAAAATGCCATTTCCTTACATTTATGAAGAACAAAATTTTGAACAGTGTGCTTAATTTTTATCCCTACATCTTCACCAAATAATAAGATACGTTATGGCAACAATTGCCATAAAGGTGAGGAGCCAAAAAGTTCTTTTTCGGGTCTGTGTGGTGACCGATGACGAAGAACAACCATCTGTAGATAAGGAGGTGCCTTTCGAAGATGCAATCACTCGTGTCAGGAAATTTTCCCCTCAACTTCGCTCGAAAGCAATCAGCAGCAATCATGGACGCTGTGAAGAAAATGGCTGATTCTTTTCTTTCATTTTCTTCAGAATTCTTTTTTTTTCTTTATTTTTATGTGTATTTCCCCCTTTTTACATTGGTAATTTGGAACTGTCTTCTTCTTTTCTTTTTATATTTTGTCTTTTTTTTTTTTTTTTGGAGGAAATTTTCTTCTTTATCCAACCTGCCTTGCTGAAAAGAGGGGTCTGCTGTGAGAAAAGTGGTTGTTTTATGACTCTTGGTAAAAGCACGGTGCTTTATCTGCGATACTCAAGTGCTGATAATGTTGAGGAGCTGGAAACAAGTTGTGTGGTGTGTGTATATATGATGAACTGACTTTGATTGAGTGTCGACAAGTTGCAATGGTGTGTGAAAGAGGGAATTTTATATGTTTCTTCTTGGTCAAGGGGGGAAAAAAAAGGAATATTTCCAAAAAAAAATCCCTTAAAACATTATGGACTAAGACTAAAAATGATTGCTCTAGTTTTCTATTAGCGTTTTAACTTTTTTGAAGATTATTGGAGATAGCTTAAGATGATTGTTCCCAAAATCTTTCCCTATTCTTATCAACTTTCTCTTGATTTCCTATGTATTTGCAGTTTCATATAAAATATTTTTCAGGTTAGAGGGATTCAATTGTATACTAAAATATATAATTTGCCTACTTTAAAAGCTTATATCTCTATGCTAAAAGGCACCATTTAGAAATAATTGGACATTTAGAAAGTTGATGAACGTCTTCCCATTTCGAATTATACTCTTCATTATCTTTGGAATGAGCAATTGAAATAATTTGAGAATAGCTGATTTAAATTATTGTATTATATTAAATACTAGCTGAACTTGGCAATTATCTGTTTATCGAAAATATTATTTGCTTTGACTTCATTTAAATCTCTTATGCATAATCTGATGTTCACGAGCATGTCCACACAATTTTAAGTGTCAAATTGTGATTAAAGCAGCATTGTTTTAATAGCCTTGCACCTACTTTCCCTATTATATAATTATTTATGTAGGCATTCTATTTTATTCGTTTGGTGATTGGTAGATAACGAGTCACCTGATCTGTGACTTTTGATATTTGTTTTGCCCGTATTGTTCGAAATATTTAATAAAAATTATTATTATGCCATAGTCAGTATTTATATTGTACATGAAGGTAAAATAATGACAAAAAAAGGGAAAAGTAAAGTTTTAATTAACAACAAATGAGTTTAAAATAATATTATTTGTTAATTCTTCTTTTGGATACACCGTTTGTGGCAACAGTAATGAATAGCTTTTCAGTTTGTCGATTTTTTTTCAAGAAACGGAAATTGTTCATCTCTTGGCTATCAATCGTCGGAATATCTAAGAAAGTCACGTGTTAAGCCTGAATTTTTTTTTTTTTCAAATAGTAATGTAGATCATAAAACTGCTAAGTTGGCGACAAAACGTGACAAATTGAACCGATATTTAGACATTGGAGATATGAGCAAACAATGTTCTCATTGTGGGCTTTGAGTTTGAATTGGAAGTAGGCCTATCAACAAATATCTGTTGACATCATGAAAAGATGAAGCATCCAACGTTGAACGAATGACCAGTGGAGTTTGTTAACTCGGACTGACAAACATCAGGTGCAATACTGGATATCTACGATATTGGATAATATCGGGGTTGACCAAAGAAAGTGAGAGGGACAAAGACCCCTAGTTGTGTATATAAAAATTCTTAATAGAGTCGAACCTCATAACATTATAGTGCCATTAAATATATAAAGTCACGGAAATTCACTTTGTATTCGCTTTCTGAATTTGAATTTTGATGCATTTATAGTGCATCGAAAAAAATTCGTAAAATATTATCTGTATCTAATGTTAGCAAAATGTTAATTGGATAAAACACAGTGTGTTGAGTAGTTCTTCAGAAAAGTGAAAGAAAGCTCTACAGTTGATTATAAGCTTCGTGATTTTATTACTGAACTGATTTACGGAATAATCAGATATCGCATATCTAATGATGAGGAACTTATTAAAAGAAAGGAATTAAATTTCCATCTATCCCATTAACAAATTTATTTAGCTATATTATTGTAACACTCCAAATCCTCCCAAAAGATTTCTTTTAAAAATTTTATTGATTTGTAACTACGGTTACAGGCGTTCACTTTATCTTAAGGCATGTATTGGCATTAAAACAGAAATATCTCAATGAAGTCTATCATCATGTGAGTCATGATCATGAGAGCATACTTATTATGTACAGATGACCATTCCGCCACCACGGAATGAAACAGTATCGATATCCAGAAGGGCGTACTGTGGGGTTGGCGAGAGGGGCTCCACTGAGGACTCAGGATGAGAAAAGGGGCGCAAAAATGACCATTAAAAATGTTTCGGAATAAAGAATTCAGGAATAACCCTTTTTACGACCGATTAAAAATTACGGGTGGATCCGCGTAAAATAATCAAAATTCTTTTAGAAAATATTAAAATTTTTTAATATGTTTATTATATTGATACATTTAATTTATTGTGTGTAGAATATTTTTCATAAATATAGTTCATTCAAGTACCATTTTTCAGTAATATATTCGTTTTATTAAACCTATTTGCATAATTATAAAATCTTCTAAATCTGTGTGGAAGAAAATGCAGGAGGATAGTTTTCGAGGAAGGGATCATTAAGGGGATGAGAAGCTAACAAAATTAGTGCACGGAATGCAGGGAGGGGGGCATAACTTTGAGAGTTCTGCTAGTGATGCTGTATAATCTTGGTACAACTCAACAAGGTTACCAGAATTTAATTGCGTACATCATCTGAACATGTAACTCAACGTTGCGCAGTAACACACTACGCATGCTGCGCCTCTCAAAAAACATTTTATGTTGTATTATTGCTTATATGTTGTGCACACTACTCCAGCCAATAAATAAGTAAATAAAATAATTTCTCTTGGCAAGCTGGAAGGCAACGGCAGATTCCTTTACATTTCAGTTACTATCTGGAAAACATAAATTATTGATGTTAGAAATAATCAATATTAGGGCTTGAAAATCACTTTTCAGCCCTTAACTTTTAAGATACTTCAGTAATCGAAAAGTTTTAAATACAAAAGTTGTTCATTTTAATGAGGCGCTAATTTGACTAGTTGGATTTATTTTCCCATCTTCAATATAAAGAAAGTTATAGCGAAATGAAAATTTTAACCCTCATCTATATATATATATATATATAAACTTTTGAAAGAATGGTGGTTGGGGCTCGAGACCATGATCGGTGAAGAACTGAAGACGAAGTCTTGGCATGACAACCGTTGCAATAAGTAGTCTTCCTATAGGAATCTACCTAAAAAAAAACGGTGTTTATATACATAAATATTATTTACCACCTTTGAGTTATTGCAACATTAGAGAAGAAAAACTAATGTCACACATATAGGTGTGAAATCAACTGAAAGCTCCTACTTAAGTGGAGAAAAAAATGAGAGACATTTTCTAGTTTTTAAAATTTTTTTCATTCTACATAATCTCATCGAAAACTGGGTTTTCCCCCCTTGCGATTAAATTCCTAGAAGCTAGACTACTTAAGCATAATATATCCCCTCATTAATGATAGCAAAGTAACTCCTATATTGATTACTCTCCATCCCAGTTTTAATTTTTTTTTTTTCTTCCAAGAGACAAAATAATTTTTCGAAATCTTCAGGTTGGCATTTTAAGGCGTAATTATCAAATTAAGAAAACACTCCGAGAAACGAAGAATATATCAAATATTGATTTTCCTAGTATTTTGCAGCGAAGCGAATGACTTTTCCTGGCCAGTGCAAGAGAAAACAAGATATTGATTTTTTTTATAATTTATTTATTTAAAAAAGTGAAATAACAGATATCAAAGAAAAACTCGAAAGAGAGAGAGAGAGAGAGAGAAAATATTATTAAGAAATTAATGGAAAAGGGGGGAAAACTGTAAGCATTGACCACAATTTGGCACCTAGCATCATAGATTTCTATTTCTTTTGGTGATTTTTTTTT
>JAPMOR010055312.1:0-11778 GCA_026543865.1 Argiope aurantia | reverse complement strand
ATAACAAAAAATGCCATGTAAGGAATGAAGTTATTTTATGCTGGGATCATTTATGTTATTTATATTATATTGGGAATTACAAGAGACTCAGCACTTTTGAAATACGATTTATCTTATATGATTACTGAAGAAAAAAATCTATTTATTAATATGGTATACACGTTGTTCGAAACAGTTATTAAAGAAAATATTAAGTTCCATAAGAAAAATATAATTTAACTTTTTCCAAACAATGCTACTAAATAATCACATTGCAGCTAATTGCTTTTAATAATTCATAGATGTTATCAATTAGTGCCATAATATTCTTACAAGTCCCTTAATGGAAACATAGTCGTGATACATAAATAATTAATTATATATCCAATGAAAATTTATATTAATTAAGAAATACCAAGTGCAAAATTGTTATTAATTATTAATGTGAGCAAAATTATTGGACATTAATATAGTGAGAAGCTTTGAAAAATACGAACTGACTAAATGCAAAATAACATTTTTCTCCAACCGAAATATTTTATAAAATTAGCCTCAATACTTAAAAATAAACTTAATTTTGTAAAATAATAAAACATATTAATTCTAAGTAAGTCAACATCGGGAAATTTGTGATCCTACAGCTGAGAATCTCGTGATTTACGCTAGTTAAAATTTAGTTCAATTTCATCTGCATCCAATAATGTCTACAAGATAATGCCTACCACAATAGCTTTATATCATCTATTATAATGTTACATATAAACAGCATAATCATATAAACTGCATGAAAATGGATTCATTTGCGAGCACTACTTCTAAATAGTGGTTTAGAAGTAGTCCTGTCCTGTCCATACCTGTCCATCCTTCACAGTAAAATTAGTTTTAATGGTTATTTAGATGCAAAAAATAATTCATACAAATTATTCTATAATGACATAACCTAAGAAATAGTATAAAATAAATGAGATGCTATTTCCATAATTCTTGACATTAGTTAATGGTATCAGTTTGCAAAATCTAGGGTAACCTTTAAATATAAAAATCTTTGACCACCGAAATTGAATTTCTGTATAGACTCAACTATTCGCATAAATAATTTTAATTTATACTGGACAATTTCTGGAAAAATCTTTCCACAAGTCAATCCTTCTAAAACTATCAAATGAGAATTGAACCCTTAAAATATACAAAATTCCTCAACTATAGAAAATCTAAATTTCTTTTTTTACAAATTAAGGATTTGCATTCATATACAACTACATTGACTCGCCGAGGAAATTGTTCGAAAAACTCTTCCTACAGGCCATCCTTCCTCAAACTATCAAATTAGAATCCAGGCCTTCCCCAATATACAAAATTGTTCAAACCTTGAAAAATAAATCTCTGTTTGCACTTTTTAAATTTTGCATCCATACGCAACCCCAATGAATCTCTAATGAAATAGCTCGAAAAATCTTCTTACAAGCCAGTTTTCCTAAAACAAACAAATTAGAATCCAGGCCTTCTCCAATGTACAAAATTGTTCAACTATCAAAAACTAAATCTCTTTTTGCACATATTAAATTTTGCATTCACACGCAACTACAATGAATATCTAATGAAATAACTCGAAAAATCTTCTTACAAGCCAGTTTTCCTAAAACAAACAAGTTAAAATCCAGCCCCAATATAAAATTTCTCGGTCATCTAGAAAACTAAAGTCAGTTTCTAAACTGATTAAAAGTTTATATTCGTATTCCATTTAATACCCAAAGAAATATTCTTACAAGCCAGCTCTTCTAAAACAAGCAAATTAAAATCCTGTCTCTCTGACGATACTACGATAATATCAATGCATAAAAATTCTTAACCATCCAATACTGAATTTTTCTAGAATCAACCAATGGCATAATTGCATTTAACTTACAGTGAAATCGCTGGAGAAATTTTACTGTAATCAAATTAAAATCCAGCCTCGCCCCCACATATAAAATTCGTCAACCATCGAAAACTAAGCACATATTAAAGTTTTATTCTTACACAACTCCATTGAATCTCCAACGAAATCTCCCTACAAGCCAGCCATCCCAAAACAAGCAAATTAAAACCCTGCCTTTTTGACAATTCCAATTCATTTACACCCGAACAAGAAATTCATTTAACGAGAAAAGAGAGCGAGAGCGTCGTGCAATTTAAGGAGATGCGAAAAGTTCCTCATTTTTATGCCGAAACAAATAGAATACTTGATGGATGTTGTTCTCTTGCTTCGAAATTAGCCCAGGGGGTGTCGTTTTCGCTCCTTACAGATAGCTTCCAGTTAATTAACTGCAGATCGCTTGAAAAGTACTCGCAGTTAACAGCAGCCTTAAATGAATTGTCCGATAGCATTCCTTCATAATAAATAAGGCTCTCCTGTTCTCCTCGAAATGTGGTCCGGAACGAAAGAGAGGTCCTTTGTTTTAAGACTTCCGTTTGGCTGCTATGTATTGGTATGGAAAGGAAGAGGGGGGATTTTCAAGTATCCTGCCTATGCAAAAATCGTTTCATGTATTTGCAGCATATAATTAAAATGGAATAGATGATATATAACTGAAGTGTGTCCAAGAATTCTTGGACACTTTGTTATTACTATGTAAAGACATTACATAACCCACATTACAAAATTATGTAAAAAAAATAATTAGGATTAATTACTTTTTTTAATGCTTCTTATTACTAACATGGTTCTTGAAGTTTTATTTCTCAGAATCCGATAGATGGCGCTATGTATGTTCTGATGATGATTTTATGAGAAGATTTCATTCAGTAATCATATCATGCATTTTTAAAAATAAATTCTTCAGATTTTTTCAGGCGGATTTATAAAAGACTACATGTATCAAATGCATTTTCTTACAGGGTTTAAAACAGCATATTAGAGCTGCTATTCAGTCTATAAATCTTCAAATGCTTGCAAATGCATAGCGTGACATTGAGTATCATTGGTCATACTATGCGCAATCAAATAATTTTACACTGAGATTTATTACCTTTGTCTATTCTAGTATAAGCAATTAAAGAAATTTTGTTTCTATACCTTGCAATTTTTGTTTTAAATAATTCCGTAAACTTTCCTAGAATTCTTGGACATTCTATATATATTAATGTGATAAGGTTTAAAGACTACCATATAATCTGCCAATGGTTTTATATGAAAGAATGGAGGGAAAATCATATAAAATGCTCTACATAGTAATCCGCTGAACTTAGAGTAATCAAATTTGGTGCTTAGTAACTAGTAGTTTAATAGTAATAGATTTTAATTTGATTTTTAGCTAAAAATTATTCTAATTTTTTAGTTTTTCTCGAGATATTATTGCAAGCTTTTATCTCTAAAACTATAAATGTGTATTAAATTTTGGATTAAATCCGTCAAATTGTTGACTATCTATCGGTACTGGTGTTGATCAAATTGATGTCAAATTGTTGACCGACTAAAATGATAGCATTTATAAGTTATACCAACAACAAATTGCATTATGTGACATGTATGATACAAAAATCATTCTAAATGCTCTACAGAGCAGACTTGTGGAGCTAAAGTTAACAAATTTAATATGTAACGTTTAGTAGTAGATCTTTAATTAAAAATAATCACATTTTTACATCTTTTTTCAATAAATTTGGAGCGTGTAATCGTGAACTTTTGTCTCCAGAAATGTAAATCTATGCTAAATTTTGAATAGAATCCATCAAATTATTGACTGCCTGCTGGTTTGACGATATGCGTCATATAAACGTAACACCCGAAAAAATACAATAAGATAACTAAATAAAATTAACTATATAGGCTTAACATTAAAATTTAGACAAAATGCATATTCTATTTTCTTCACATTTAATAGAAAACGAAACATTTTAATACTATAGCAGAAAGTTGTGTGAAAATATATTTACCAAGTTTCAGGTTCAAACATATTTGTCTGGTGTAATCCCATCCCCTAGTTGCTTCCAAACGGGGCGTTAATACGACTAAACTAACTCTAAGAAAACTAAACTAGTCTAATGCAATCCTAAGCAATCTATCTTTTTAAACAATGCGCTATATTCCAACAGATTAATTTTGATAAGGAACTCTTCAACTTCCTAAAATCTTTTCGCTCAAAATTTATTAACATCGGTAGTCGAAGTTTGGGAACTCCTATAGCTGGGAATTAGTTTCTAAAAGCCAGCTCTGTTTACTAATTTACATCAAAACGTTCATATACTTTCATTATTAATCCTAAGGACCTTCAGAATAGTGGCGATTGCTATATTTCGGAAGTTATGTTCTTATTGATTGATGGTATTAGTGTGCTACGCTATATAGTTTATTCAAATTATATAATTAATTAACAGCTTAGTTTAACGGAAAATTTACCAGCATTTTCAACTTTCTTCGCAAGTAAGCTGAATTCACGCCGTTTTAAGTTACGATGCTCAAATTAAAACTTTTATTCATTAGCTAAGAATTGTTTATAAATTCAGTGTTTGTTCATTATAATCCTTAACTGTTAATATTTTGGTGAAATCACAATTCTTGTTGTTTATACACCAGTTAATATTTGAAATAAAATACATCGAAAGCAGAAGGATCAACAAATCTCAAATCTCATTGTTTCTAAAGATTAAGAGAGCATTTAATTTTATGTTCCATTTTTCACTGATTTTTGCAAATTTAAATTTTTTTTAAGATGCATAAAAAATTGAATTGCCGAAAGACTCGATTAATAAGCATATTGTAGTGTTTATAAATCCCCAAATACCGATTATTTATTTTGAAAATGAAATCTGGAATAGGCGAAATAAGCAGTTGTCCATAATATTAGTATAATTTATTTACATACAGTAAGCGATCATTTTGATAGTTATTTTAGACATGAATTATATTTGTTGATGTTTCTTTCAAAGGCTTGTAATAATTACTAAGTACTAATTACTAATGCAGTAATTAACTATTGCATTAAATGCTGTATGAATAGCAGAATACGAGTGAGATGTATTTGTATAAAGTGAAAAATTACAAATCCGCCAAATTAAGGATCTTTATGGTAAGATAATAAAGAAAAAAAGTTTTTGCTTTAATTCACAAACATTCAAAGTAAGATTCCCCATAATAATTAATTTAAACGTCTACAAAGCAATTTGAAATGGTATATTATAAGTCGATGTAGTGCCTTATTATAGATAGCCCAAATTATCCCTGCACTTCAAGTGAAAATATGCTTATATACAGTTCTAGCTGCACACTGTTATGAAATTGTCGAATTTTTTACAGGTTTTATTTTTATCTTTAAGCTTTTTTAAATCAGTATTACAGAAAAAATATACCAACATAAAATCTCAATTTCATTGCCTATAATGTTTTTACATAGATTATAAATGCATGTTATAAACCAGAATCAAACAATATTCAGAATTTTACTTGAATTTTCTTTCAAAGAATATTCGTCCTTTAGAAGATTTGGACTAAAAATACTCCTCGTTAGAGTATTGCATAAACAAGTAAGATTCTACATGGCATTCCATGCAAGCTCGGGTTATCCTAATGAATTTGAGTGATCTGGGGTAGAATCAATTGGCGCCCCATCAGAAAGGTAACTAGAAATTTGGATCAATGAAAATATTCTAATTAAAAAATAATAATACACTTTAGTATGCAATCTGATGCATTGTTATGACACAACAAGCAAGTAATGATTTTGTCACTGGCAATAATATAGATTAACTTCTATGGCATAAATAATTTTGAATTTTCTTCCTGATTGTCTCAGCAAAAATTATTGGGAAATGATATACATGTTTACGAAATAGATCATAAACTTATTTTTATAACATATTTGAAATTATAACTACATACATTTTGATTCCAGATTATAATAAATTCAATATAATAAGTTATTTAAGCATTTGAACTATGGCGCTCCTGGGCCACAACCGATAAATTGGCCCTGAACTATAAAGGAATGCCTTTTTTTTCGTTGCACTCACGTTGTTATCAAATTTTCTACCTCTGAAATGGCCAGGCATGGACCTTGAAAGTAATTTCAACCGATATAATAGAAATGTTTTAATGTTCTCATTAAAAATTTCCAGGTGGTAAATTAAAATCCTGAATATTTGAAATCCTACACCCTTTCTCATATCAAAATCATAACATATATTTATATATCAATCTTCACAACTCTCATCAATTTCGATTTTTGATCTATACCTTATCTTTAACTCGTCAGGTTTTAGACCACTGTTCATTAATCAATCATCTTTCCCAACGACAATGCCGCCATTAATGGCTCGGAAGAATAATTATGGAAATAGTGAAATAGATAATGAACGACATCTGACTATATCGATAATGATCAATGTCCAATGATGAACAATGTCTTCTGGGCAATAATTAAATTTACCCGTTCCATACCACAAACGAAGCTGGCAAATACATACTCACTTTCTTTATTTTTCCCAAACGAAGAAGGGGAAAGATATTTTCAATTTCAATTCTTTGGTCTTTGCCGTTGCGAGATTTCGTTCCGGAATGAATCAATTTATTTTAATTATCGTTGCATTCATTCGGGGGTCTGGCCGCGATTTTAATTATATTTTAAAATAAATGAAAGGGAAATAAATCTATCTCGGAAGATTCTTTTCATTTCTGGTGCGTTATTCTTTGGCTGCGATGACCGATGTCTTCTTCTCTCGGGGTCTTAATGAAGTCACTTGTGGATCGAGAAAACTGTGAGTGTATTTGAGTTTAGTTTTCATGTCAGATGGCTGCAATAATTAAGATTTCCCTAGAAATCTTGAAGCGTGTTGTTTTGTTTAATTCTAAGGATGAAAGTCCTGCTGTGATCTTTCAATGAAAACATGGAGTCAGCTTGGTTCAATCTTTAAGAGGAATCCATTTTGAAAGTTTCAGTATTTTTAGCAAACAGAAATTAAAAATGAATAGTTTTCATATATTAATATGTTTTTATTTAAAGTTTTATTATTTTTAATTATTAATGAATACTTCATTGTTTGCAATCTACAACATGAGGGTAGCAAGCATTAATTAATTATTAAACGTGACATTTATTGTTTCTACCCCTTTATTAACGAAATACAATTTTTTATATGTTTAACATTCATTTTAAATTATTGCTTTTGCTTATATGCTTGCTACCACCTCAAAATTGTACTTGTCCTAAATTTTCGTTCTCGATATATATATATGAATATTTGTATTTCGCTTTATATAAAATTACAGTTTTTATCTAATCTTGATAAAATATGGATAAGATCGGATAAGAGAAAGATCACAGTCCACTATCCTTAAATTAATTGCAATATTAGTCAATTAAGAACTAAGTAATTTTTTTGTTATCTTTCAGCTATTCCTTCAAAAAATATTATTACATAAAAATTACTTTTGCAATATTTTAAAACTCAAAAAATTATCATTTTAATGATACCAATTTCATTTCCGTTCAATTTTTTTTCCAATTTTAATATTTTTTGTTATAAAAATATGAATTCAAAACGAATTCCATTGCTCCAGAAAATCATTCAACCGCATGCTTTTACGAATGTTAAAATAAAATAAGATATTGATCTTTTAGACTTGAAACAGGACTTAAAACATTTTTTTTCAATAATTTTTTTCAATTTTAGGACATTTAATTTTCCCTCACAATAGTTTGCACTGGACTGATTCAAGTAATTCATATTTTCGGTCTTATCAATGGAAAAAAGGAATCAATGAATGTTCAAATGAATGTTTTAATATTAACAGTTAAGTGTAAGAAAAGTCAATATTATGGTGAAACAAAATGATCGTTAAAGATTGCTAGTTAAAAATAAATACTTAAAAATTAGAAGAAGTGCCTTCATAATCATATTGCATCTATAAATAAATTTTTCGCTAAAATTTCATAAAATTATTTGTATATATATATAAGTAGATACTCCAGAAAACATAAAAATCACAAAAAAAAAAAAAAAAACGATAAAAGTTATTTTTACATTGATTAGAAGTTTTTTATTGATACATCCAGAATGTTTGATAATGTAATATATTGATTCATCATTTTTGATTACACGTTGAAAAGTCTTAAAAAGTTGAGAAGCGTCTCTGATAATATACATATTTTCTACTTTTTTAAAATCATTAAATACTACAGGAAAAACCAACATTTGCATTATTTTTTATTATCAGGAATTTAAAATTCACAAATGTTCATTACTAATAAAAATTAAAATATTTTCTGAACTTTTAATATTTTACTTAATTGAGTTTTTGAAGTTAGATAACAACGCGTTATTTGAATTCGATTTTTTTAAAAATATTATTTAATCAGGGATAAAAAAAAATCTTAAACTAAGAAGCGAAATGTTTGATGAAAATCTGCCAATTTTTATGATAAAACTACTTTGTAAGGTATAAAATCTTTGATGATATAAACAAAAGCAAAGCATAGTATCAAAAATAGAAGAATAAAAAAAAAATAGAAAATTAGTAGTATAATAAATTTTATATTCTAAAGCAAACATTAATTTTTTTTTAAAAAAAAGTAACAGTTACTATTAAATTTTATATTAGAAATAAAATTAAGTTGTAATATATAAATACAGTAGTGAGAATAATCAATTAAATCTATTATATATGGTAAAAAATATAATACACTTTTACAAATATTATTCATTTTACGATTACAAATTATGGGATATTTCTAAATTCACAGGATAAACTTTAGTTGAAGGATAGTTTCAATTTGTGTCAATCTGTAGTCTACAATAAGAGTGCATAATAGTAAAAGTATGAAAATGTATTTCAAAAGTATTTATCATAAATTTCAACCATTGTAGATAAAAAAAAATGCATTATTCATATAGTCCACTGTTTATATCATTTGATAAGCCACACAGAAGAATTTTTTTGACATTGTTAAGAAAAGATAGGCGTTGATGCATATATCATTCAAACACGTAACTAAATTTTGCACTGCATGATACAGTATCCATACGCTTATCATTTATCATTTTACGCTGAGGTATGGCGTTGAGTTTGAATTTTAAATTAGAAAAGTAATGAATTTATGTTTGATTTTTAGTCGTTATAATACAAAGGAAAACATGATTCACATATTAAAATATTATTAAAGTTTCCATCTAACAATCCTGAGTTCATAGAAATATGGATTGTGAAAATTTGAAAGAAAACTTTTATGTTTAAGTCATAGTTTGTACGTCTTTTTTTAAAGCTGTTTTCAAGATAATGGTGGACACTTATTTGATTTTAAAAAAAAAAACTATTTTATATATAAGTAAAATTAGTGAAATACATTAGATATTCAACCAAAACATCAATATAATCTACGTTCGGCTTAATTTTCTTTTGTTAATGTATATGTGTTGTGTGTGTATGTGTGAATAATTCTAATGTAAATAAAAAGTGAAATTAAATTGATTAATTAACAAAAAACTAATTTCATAGTCAAAATTATAACGTTAGAAATACATGCGGTTATTACTATTAAGAGAAAAAAAATTTTAAGTACATTTATCTTGCGAATTGTTTTACTCTTACTATAGAAAATATAAATAGTAATTAAAAACTGCATAATAATTCTGTTTAACGTTAAGACCAACAACTGCGAATTCTTAGAAATTGCGTAATTGCTTTACATGAATAAACTCTAGTGAATATGTGTAATGTTAAATCAACAGACTGCAATGATTTTGCTATTTAATAAGTAACTTTTATAAATACCTCAAATCGCAACGTCTTAACTACCACAAATCCTCTAGTTTAACCTTGAGATAAATGAAAAGGATTGTGTTATACGTAAGATTGCTAATGCCATGAAGTAACAGCCATCTCGAAACGGTTCATTCACCTATTGAAGAACATATTAACAAGAACCCCTTGCAGGTGTTCTGCGATTGCGATGCATTTCCAAGCTATATTAAATGTGTACTCAGCTATTTCCTTTCATCACCATAAGAATACTTCTCTGCAAAAAATATTTCGAAATGTGGATTCAGTAATTTGTTAAGTTCTGCCCTATTTGTAGCCTGCTTATGATTTTTCGAACATTAGTTCTTGAAATACAAAAATATAAAAAGCGCAATTTCCAAAGTTAATAATCGAAAATTATAAAAAAATTCATTTTCATTCAGTTTTTCCAAATAATTGTTTTTTTAAACCAAATTTCTTTATTCGTTAATAATTATTGAATCCTTTAGATACTTTATGTTCTTAGGTAAAATAATGAAAATATCTTAAAATGTTCGTTGTATTTTTTCTTTACTTAAATTTTTAAAAAAATCATACCATATCATAATTTCTAAAGGAAAAAATAATTAATATTTTCCTAAGTGTTTTTTTAGAAATTTTAGATTCAAAAGATAGATTTACAAGTATAGTGTCGTCGAGTCTTAATATGAAAATTCAGATTTTCCAAATAGTAAAACAAAAATTTCCCCTTTTATTAATAATTAATGCTTTCTGTATTGTATTTTATATCCTTAGATAATAGCATGAAAATATTCTCTTTAATTAGAATTAGATTTAGAATGCTACCCAAATATTGACTACTTAGGTAAAAAAGAGAGAGAGAATTAGCAAACTAAAAAGGATTTAGCATATGTTTCTAGAAGATTATATTAATTAATGTTTCCGCTAATGATTACTTACTTCCTAGATAGTTTATTCACAAGATAGATTTAGAATTACAACGTCGTCGAATCTTATAAGTAAAAAGCGCTGTAACATTATTTTTACTGACAAATTTAATGATTTTTACTGACATTTAATGATAACAAACATCTTGAAACATCATTTCTAGCCTTCAATTCTCATAGTCAACTATGTTTTGTTCCTTACAGCAAATTTTATACATTTTTTCTCCTTTCAAATTCAACATGTCTTCTGCAGACAACCAATTTTTTAAAAAATACTTGAAGACCACTAACAACAAATTTGAGTACTGAATAATAAATTCGAATAGAATCTTACGCACTTGAAGCAAATGTCCTCGGACATTCACTTTGCATTTTTCAGTTTATAACGTGAAGACGTTTGTCATAGAATACCTTTTGCTATGGCACAAGATAAGCTGATTTCACGATTTCAGCTATCGTCTCACCATCTTATGGATTGCATTATACGAATGAGTATGAGCACGATGAACTAACAGTTGTCTCGAAACAGTTCGTTCACTTATTGCAGAATGCGTTGACAAAAAGCCTTCACATGTGTATTGTTATTGCAATACATTTCTAATCTATAATAAATGGTATTCAGTTTTCTTATTTCATCACAGGTAGATAAATTTTCTACAAGAATAATTTAGAAAAGTTAAATGTCCGTGGTGGTAACTTTTTATTAAATTCTGTCATATTGTTATCATTATTTTTTTAAAAAAATCTTTTAATGCAAGGGTATAATTTTAATTAGCTTCATACCTCTGTTAGAAAATCTGATATAAACCAATTTGTTCAAAAATAAATTCAAAATTATTAAAACGTATTTTAATATATATTGGAAAAAATAATTGTATGATTTAATTAAAATATACCAATATTAAATTTTAAAAATACTAAATAGGATAATAAATTCCGAAACTTATAAATCAATGCTTTTTAAAATAACAGGCCACCATACCAAGTCAGATAATGCCAAATAACATAAAAATTAATACCACTAGAAAGCGTAAATTTAAAAATGGTTCTTGTATAATAATATGCACCAGTGTTATTGAAAAACATTAGTATTTCGATTAATTTTTAATTAAAAATCTTTTTACAATTCTGAAAAAAAAA
>JAPMOR010055308.1:0-15047 GCA_026543865.1 Argiope aurantia | reverse complement strand
TTATATTAACTCTATAATAAAAAATCTTTTTTATTTAATATTTATTTTATTTCTATGCCTAACTTATTTTTGGGATTATTTAGGATTTTTAATTATATTAACTTAATGTTTTAAAGCGAATTAGATCAATGTTCGAAATGTCTTACAAATATATTTGGTAAAGTTTAAGTTGGGCATAAAAAATGGCAATGAATTAAAGCGCTTTGTGTGATAAGTAGATCTATGAGATATCTAGAAATATCTTGCTCCCCTGGTTCAAATAAAAGAGGATAATATTTTAGCATTATTTTTCCTTAGTGTGAATTTTAATAAGAAAATTAATATCAGACTTTCTTATAAGTTTTTTTTGTTCATGCTCTTGTGAAAAGTTAATATCAAAGACAATTTTAATCGGGATTTTGTCACTAGATTTATCGTTAGTAAGAAAATTATTTTTTATTATAAACTGGAAATCGTTTTCTTCCATTATTTTCAGTGAATACTTTTAAATTTCGTTAAAAAAGATGTAATGTTAGTTGCGACATTTTATTTTATGCTTGATTGGAGCATAATGTGTTGTATTTCCCGCACCACACACACATATATATAAATAACGCAGGATATCAGAAAAAAGTACAAGCGCTATTATTGCTATAAATATTGTACGTAGACACATAATTTCAGTTACCAAGTTTACTTAAATTAGGTGTACAACTGTTTGAAAACACTTTGGATTCTATAGAAATGAAAAATAAAAAAATATTATATAAATTAAATATCTGTACGGCCCCAGTATCCAAAAAGTGTCAATGAATAAAATGTGTTTTTTTTAACTTTATTTATCTAAATACACACAAAGTTCCATGTTTCTATCAGCACCATTTTCAGAAAGATGCTTAATTTTAACTTGAGAGGGAATGATCCCAAATGTAGATAAAAACAATTATTTAAAAAATGCAGGTTTATTCAACGTTATATGTAAATATTTCACTATTAGTTCGGTATCCAATCACCATGTCTTTTTAATTTTTAAAATTTATAAGAAATATGCTAATCATTCAAAACATTGTTCATTTGGTTGATTGGTCGGCAGTTGCAAATTGGACTTAATAATAATAATAATAATAATAATAATAATAAGCGAGAAAACTGAAAATTGAATGCATCCCAGAAAAGTACTGGAAAGTATTGTTTGAAGTATTAATCTACATCATCAAATTATTAGATATAATGCAAAGGCACCTGCAAATTTGACTTTATAATAAAGGGAAGATGAACGCGATAAAATAAAAATTTATGATATGTCAGAGAGGTATAGGGAAAGAAGTACTCGGAAATGTATTAATCTACATCATCAAATTCTTAGATATAATGCAAAGGCACCTGCAAATTCGATTTTATAATAAAGGGAAGATGAATGAGATAAAATAAACATTTAATATATGTCGGAAATACAGGGAAGTATTAATCTACATCATCAAATCCTCCTTAAACATTATGCAAAGGCGTCTATAAGTGCTACTTTATAATAAAGGGAAGATAAACGAAATAAACTAAACATTTAATATATCTCAAAGAAGTACTGGAAAAGAAGTATTCGGAAATTTATTAATCTACATAATCAAATCCTTGGGTATAATGCAAAGGCGTCTACAACTTCTACTTTATGAAAAAGGGAAGATGAACGAGATAAACTGAACATTTAATGTATCCCAGAGAAGCACTGAAAAAAAAATCAAAGGAATGAGTTCACCAGAATATTATTATATCCTTGTACCATAATAAAACTACCATTGTACCATAATAACATTTGTAATGTATTAATCTATGTAAATGTAATCTAATCTAATGTAATCTATGTAATTGTACATTAACATACCAGGAAATGAGCGTACATTTTGAGGCAATAAGTATTAGTTTCTTATCGTTATAGTTGTATTCTCCACAAATCAGCTTGCTACTGTGATTAAAACTCAAAATACGTAATCCCGGGTAAATCGTATATTCCGGGTAATTGGGAGTATACCGGGGTAATTATATACGTTGGTGTAACGAAGAATCGTTAATAAATTAATTTAAAAAAGACTATGGAATGAATTCACCAGAATATAATTATATACTTTTACCATAATAAAACACGTTTATAATGTATTAATCTACGTCATCAAATCTTCAGATATAATGCAAAGGCATCTGCAACTTCGACTTTATAAAAAAGGGAAGAGGAACGAGGAAAACTAAAAATTTAATATATCCCAGAGAAGTACTCGGAACTGTATTATTAATCTACATCATCAAATCCTTAGATATAATGCAAAGGCACCAGATCAAATTCAATTAAAAAGGTCTCCACTCTAGCCTTCTCAATCATTCATTACATTCCAAATTCATTATTAAACCCTCTGCAGCCATCCATCTTGGTATTGTCTGGGGCAGGTCGGACGACAAGCTGAACAGATTACCATCACCTCTCCGTCAGCTCCAATAAATCAAAAGTAATCAGTTCGCAGCTGGTAAAAAGAGTGGTCCCGTGTTCCGTCATCTTTGACAGCATCTGGCCCGATCAGGGAGGAATGTGACGTCTTGAAACAAAACACGCCCGGGGATTAAAGCGGGATCTGGCTGAATCAAAGCCGTCACTCCGATTCCTTATCCGACGCTAATCGCCATCTGGAATAATTCGATGACAGTTTTGGCGGCACATGTCGCCCGATGGAGTTATGATGTGCCCGATCTGGCGGAAACTGACTCCTGCTGGATCTGAAAAGGGGACTTTCGTTTTTCTTGTGTTCTTGGTCAATGTTTTATTTGTTTCTTAGTAAATACATATATATCTTATATGGGTAACAAAAGCTTTGCATGTTCCAGTGATAGTATGTTTCGTTTAAACAGCAGAAGTATTAGCTCATCTTCTTTTCTTACTCTATAACATGTTATTTGCACCACAGTAAGTAAAATCGGAGAACTGCAGGGGAAAATCAAGCATAAAATTATAAAATTTCATCAGGGTTGCAAATGCCACTACTGTTCACTTTTGAGTGTTTTGTTCCTCGCAGAAACTGATTCCTGTTGGATCTGAAATAGGGACTTTCGGTTTTCTTGTGTTCTCGGTCAATGTTCTATTTATTTTTTAGTGACTTTACATATAGATATATATGGGTAATGCAAGTTTTGCATGTTGCATTGATTTAATTTTTCTTTTCAACAGCGGATGTACTCTTTTTCTTAGCCCTATTCATTTTAAAAGTAAATTTCTGAACCTTACTTTTTTTCTTCTAGTATTTCATGATGTTCGGTTGTTTTTGTTTTTGTAAAGGTTCATTTCCCAATAAAATTTGTG
Source organism: Argiope aurantia (assembly GCA_026543865.1). Lineage (NCBI taxonomy): Eukaryota > Metazoa > Arthropoda > Arachnida > Araneae > Araneidae > Argiope > Argiope aurantia. The sequence goes on along the minus strand of JAPMOR010055308.1, from coordinate 11,728 downwards.
GTAGAATGACCAAAAATTATTGCAATTTGAAGGAATTATCTAATGGCAGTTATAAGCGACATCCCATAAGATAAAATATGTTTTGATTGGAAAACAGTAAAGAAATTGTACCTTAATATACCAGGAAATGTGTGTACATTTTGAGGCAATAAGTATTAGTTTCTTATAGTTATATTTGTATTCTCCACGAATCAGCTTGTCACTGTAATCAAAATCCAAAATACGTGATCCCACTTACATCATATATTCCGGGTAATTGGGAGTATACCGGGAAAATTATATACGTTGCATTAGCGAAGAATTGTTAAGTAATGAAACAATTTAAAAAAGATACTATGTAATGAATCCTCTAGAATATAATTGTATACTTGTACCATAATAAATTATGTTTTTGCATCATAGCATATTAAAATCAGGGAATCTTTTCGAATCTTTATTTTTAGGCAGACACCTATAGGAAAACTATCTATTGCAATGGTTCTCATGATAAGACTGGGAAAATATCTTCATTTCTTCACCAATCACGGTCCCTTAACCCAAAACCACCCTTAGTTCAAAAGTTATATATGTATTAAACTAAAATAAGTATTCAAATCATTGATTAAGTAAAAAAAAATGTGTTGAAGTGTGAAACTAAATTGAGTAGTTATTACAAGAGAGGCTTTATAATGTGCACTGACTGGAACAGAATAATTATTTCCGCAATTGCGTGGCAATCTTCAGTAAATCATTAAATAACATACTCATTTATCATACCTGTGACAACTTTAAACAAACTGTCTCCATCATTAGAAAGAACCATTAAAATTATCTGTGTTAGATTCAAAACGATAATAGACATCTTCTTTGGTATTTAATCTAATCTATAGATAAATAACAAGCATCTCCTATATTTAAGAAATTTCTCAGTGTTCATACCTATTCAAAATAAAAAACGGAAATTATTGGTCGGTATCTCCCATAATCAACATCACATGTTTGTCGCTGTTTATCTGAAGGGAACGTCAATTAATGGTTCAAATTCCAGGAACTTGTGTGGCAAACTCTCCCTCGAGTCCTCGATTAATTAATACCAACTCCACTTCGGAACTCTTATCTGCGCCGAAACCTGACTTTTGGAAAAGGATTTGTTTCTTTTTCCACCTCAGTTGAGGATGAATTCGGAGGATGGTCAGTTATCTGAGTGACAGGGTGAAAAATGGCTGGCCATTTATAATTTTGTCTGTAGAGGCCTTGTCGAGTTTTCGCTCTATGTTTCGACAATGTATCCAGGAAGTGTTTGGGGTTGAGTTATAGAGTTGGTAGGGATCTTTATAGATATTTATAGAGTTGGTAGGGATCTTTATAGATATTTATAGAGTTGGTAGGGATTAAAATAGATTTCCGTTTTTGGATGGGTGTTCTTGTTAAATTTTTTATGAATTATTATGAATAGGTGTTTCTTTCTTTTTTTCTTTTACTTTTTACTTGGTACAGTCAGCTAAAGTCTGGGCTAAATTTTATAAATTGCTTGATGCAAAATTGTTTAAAACTCTTCATTTAATAAACCGTTGACCCTAGTGTGCCTCATTTGAACCGTTCTTCTGTTTTGAGTAAATGATACCCTTCTTAAATGATAACAATCCCCTTCATAATAACTACATTAAAAAGAGGATTTTTTCAGAATTTTAAATATATTTTTAATAATATAAAAAATATTCGAAAGTTGAACGTTTTACTTCATGACTTCAGACTTATTATTTCATAAAAGCCATTTTTATGCTTTAAAGCTAAAAAAATGTGTTTTACATTGGTGCATATTGTCTTTATTTTTAATAGATTTTCTAAACTTAATTTTAAGCAGAAATCATGATAGTGCTTTTTATTGTTATAATAAAATTGAAATCAATTTTTATTGTTTTGCCAAATCTTTACTTTTTTCCCATTGTTAACATTATGAAAAAAAGGTTTTTTATTCGGATTATTAACTTCAATCTAGAATTTTATTTTCAATTAAATTGGACTTATAAGGTTCCTATATTAGCATTCTTTCTGTAAATTGAGTTATGTAAAAAATTGTTATGCATTGAATGCAACAGAAGCTTAAATCAAGCATAAGAGTTATTATATAACATTATTCCATTCTACAATTCAAAAAATCGAACTTCCTTCAGTTTTTTTGGAATAAATTTCATTTTATTTTTAATTTCAGGATAAAATTGGTATTAGATAAGAATTAATAAAGAGTTAAAAATACTAAAAGTAGCATCCTTTTATTTGAAATATTAATCCATTATTTTTTCATATGCAAAGTATAGAAAGTACTAAAATTGTTAAAAAAAATTCATATTTGAGATTTCAATTAATCTTTATGATTAAAATATCTCTGAAACCGAAAAGAGCATTTTTGATTACACACATGCATATATGGATACTATAAGTGAAAAATGAAACAGCTTAGAAAAATTAAATTCATCAAGCAATCAATAACGGATTAAGGTATTTTGCAGCTAGCTCTAAAAAATGTACATTTTGAAGCCAACCTCTTTCCTTTTTATAAAATCGTCAATTTAGTCTCAAATTTCGTTATATTTTTAACATGCTAACGATTTATTTTAGGTTATTTTTAATCTTATTAGCATGTGAATGTATATCTGTTTTTATTTATATATTATTAAAGAAACAGCCGGCACATCCACGTTTTATGCGCTTATTGAAAGAGATATTTAGTTTTATGAATATTCTTATGCTTAAATGTATATTATGAAAAACGCATTGAAATTTAGTTAAGTATACTTGATAAAATGTTAATATTACTCCAATAATCTATCATTCATGGAATTTGTATTTTTTATGAAATTTATTTCACTACTACGAAAATGAAATTTTGAATTGGTTTGCGTGAAGCCTTCATTCAGCCTAGCGGCCTAAGTATAACTGCCTATGAAAAAGTTCTAGGTTGAAATTCCTCCACTGTATGTAAATTATACAAAAAAAAAAATGTATCTGTGTAAAGTTGTACTAATGTACCGTTGTCTGTTAATCTACTTATTAACTGTGTGCGACCGTAATAATTGAAAAATGCATCGTTTGGAGTTATAGATATCAGTATATGATATTTATACGATGAAAACAATGGATCTGCGACTAATTTTGAACAAAATATAACAAAGGGATATTTCTTTTTATACTTGAACACGATAAAAAAAAACACAATGTGCTATTCTCATTTTCACCACAGTGTTTGGATTTTTGATTTTGTGTTAAAAAATGCTACAAATATAGCTTTATATACCTCATATTCACACAAGTGGAAATACAAAACCTTTTACTATTTTTGCGCTTGAAATTGTTACACGTGGTTATCTCTTTTTGAAACTGTAGATAAAAATAAATGACAGTAAATAAATTGCTAAAAAATCGGAAAATACAAAATGGTGAACGATACGATGCCTTATTTAATACTGAAATTTATTTAATACTCAGTTCATGATAATTGAAACTCTAACGAATATATTAGTTACATATCTAAAATATCATAAAAAGCACTAATTATACATTTAAAGACAACATCACTGCATACTTATTGATAGCTTCACTGTTAATTGAATATATTAAAAATTGACAACATGCATTCAAAACTCACTTTTACGCTATTATTCACTTATCACGTGTTCACAATATTTTTTTTAACGATAATGTGTCAGTATATGTTTTCAATTACAGATTGAAGAACTGAGTTGTTGATAGATTGACAAAATACAGCAAACTAATTTTTTTTTAGTTCTTCTATTTTATTGATTTTCAGTATCTCTAAATATTGGATGCGAACGGCATGAAATTGAATTAACGAAAACTGATACCAGATGGCCGGAAGGAATCGGAAACGGTACAATTAAAGCGAAAGAAATATGAAACAGATGGAGAAGTTTAGAAGGGGAAAAAAGCGACAATAGAAACAAAAGTAAACATTCGAGGAAGTTTATTTGTCGAAATGTTTGTCGCCTTTTCGAAAATATAGCCGGCAGGTGTCTTGTTCGGAAAGCAAGAGTCTACGAAAATGAAACTATTTGTTTTGAAGTAACTTTCATATAAGAAAGTGCAGCAAAACTTTTGAAAGATAAGAACTATTGTTATATTTTGGCTATTAAATGTAACATTTTATATCAATAATTTAATAACAGCAATTATTTTAAACTTAAATCACATTAGTGTTTTCTAAGGTAGTTGACTACGTTAAGCAGTCGATTTTTTTAAGAATTTATGTGATGTTTTTTTTTAATTTAATATTTAAGCAGATTTCTTGTTGAATTTTTCTTCTGAATCTATTTTTTGGGAATTTACAATGATTTTTATATTTGAATGGGCATACGTTTTAATGCTATTTTGCATCTTTTATATGTTATTTTCTCAAATTCTAATCTTTGATAGAATTTTCTGATGAAAAACTCCATAAATTTAATTCTAATGCATGTTTTTTGTTCAAATCTGGAATAATAATTTTTCAGTATGTTCTGTAGTTTCTGAATTACAGAATGTGTGAACTATTCGTTTAGAAATATTTTATAATTGTTTTAGTGCTTCACAATGTAAAAAAAAAGGAAATATTTATTATTTGAACCCCAATATTTAAAGAATGGATAAAAATACAGCTCATTTTTTTAGTTCAGAAACTGTATAATATATTTTTTATGCTTTCTGCAACGTTTTAAGCAAATTATTTGATTTACCTATAAATTAGAAATTTTTTGTTTATACCATTTTTGAGCCAAAAAACAGCCCTTTTCTGGTATATTTTGATTTCACAGACGTTTTTTTTTTCAATCTTTTGATTTAGTTTAGTTTTATTAACGTCCCGTAGTAAAGCAACAAGAGGGCTATTTTGGGACGGACCTCGTAATTTTGAACCGCGGTCAGATGATGAGGACGACACCTGAGCTGGCACCCCACTCTCCACACCACATGATGGATTTGGCATGATGGATTTAACGTGCAACAGACCCCCGTACACGACGGTTCTTCGGTGGAATCGGGTCTCGAACCTGAAACCCTACGGTTCACAACCCGAGACCTTACCACCAGGCCACCGCGGCCCGAATCTTTTGAATGCAAATATTTAAAAATGTGAAACTCGTTTCGAACGTCTTTCAAAAAATTCATCCTGAACATATTCACATACCGATAGTATTGAAATAGATTAGATATTTTTTGGTAGTCTCTACAAACCTATTAGTTTTTTTTAAAAATAAATAATAAAAATTGCTCCAATCTTTAGTTTTATTGAGTAGTATAATTTAAAATAAAAGTATTTCAAAAAATGCTTTTATTAGTATACCGAAAAATTGATTTATTTTTTTAATTATTTGATGTTTTGTTGTTTTTAATTATTTATCAATTATTATGAATGTAATGGAATCTTGGAATTAATTTTTAAAAATTTAAAAGCTTGTGACCGATAAAACCATAATATAACTGCGTAAATCGAATTTATTTGTGAAAATATTATAGTATAATGGTATCGAGGATACCAAATAGTAAAAAATTTGGACAAGCGTACAACAAAGGAACTGAAATTGAGAAAATAATTGGTTATAGAATTCCACTTTTACAAATATGTAATGCTATGTTATTCAGGTCTTTCTTTCTACATTATGCTAGTTCTGTTATAACATCTGTTTTTGAAGCAAAATAAGAACAGTTTTGGGATAGACCTCGGAATTTTGTGTGATACTCAAGCTGGAGCCCTACATATCTCAAACTTTCGATTGCAGAAGTGGGGGGATATTTGATTCGCAACGTCAAATGTAATTAAATGTAATGTGCCAGGCCATTATATACTACAGGTCTTGAGTGGAATCGAGTTTTTAACGTGTAGTATTTTAACCTTCTCAGCTATCTTGCAATGTGCAAAGGGATTCCAGTTTCCCACATTTGACTTGCATGACGTAAATTCTGTACTTAATTTTGTATTCCTAATATGGAAGTTTGTTTCAACTTTTTGTACTTTCTCTCTTTGTATATAAAATATGCAAAGAGAAAATACTCTAATCGCCAAAAAATTGGAATTCAAAATTTTGACAACTGAGTCCGAACCTCACACCTCTTGACCTCACTGAGTCCGAAAGTCACATTTTTGTAATTTTTTCAATTAACACGATAACTCAAAAGCACTTTGAGCTTAGTTAATGATATTCGATATATGGTTTCTATTCCAAATTTGTAGATTTCTTTCAAATTTTTAATGAAATCCATTCGTTTGATTATAAATTAACGCGATAACGAAAAATCGAAATAAAGCCAGATGGTTAAAACTTGGTATGAAAATTTAACATTTGAAGTGTAGATTTGTTTTAAATTTGGAATCAAATACGCCAAAAGGTTGGCTTGTTCTGTATTTTCGCATACATGTTAGTGTGCTAACTCATAAACATAACCACATAGATAAATAAAATTTGGCAGACAAGTCTGCCATTTGAAATTGTAAATTTGTACCAAATTTTAAATTTAATCTATCAAGGGACTGAACGTCTGTCAGACTGTCCTTTCACAAACTTGCAAACGCGGTAATTCAAAAGATCAGTGACTAAAATGTGTGAAATTTGGTATGTGCTCTTATGACTACAACTGTGGTTTTGAGTCAAATTTTTGTTTAAATCGATAGAAAAAAAATTTTCAAAATTCATATTCAGTATTCTGGTACTTATATACTAACCTCATTTCATCGTCGATGACCAAAGATCACATGCTAACAGGCTTTCTTGTATCTATTATTCAGCAATGGTATGCGTTTAATAATGCACAAGTAATTATATTTGAAAGTTGCTGAGGAAGTTTCGGTCAGATCACTCGGCCAGTTTCTTTCTGAATTGTAACTCATTCTAATATATCCAAAATATTTATTAATTTTAAGTTTAAATTTGATATACATGAATAAATAATTTTTACAGCAGTAATTAATTTTTTTTTCGAAAAGTGGTTATTTTAAACTTTTTTTCGAAGTTTAATAAATTGCATTAAACGTGCTAAACAAATTCTTTAGAACGATAATTGTTTGATCTCTTTGATGTTGCAATTATTTGAAACTACACTAATGATTAGACAACGAAAAGTCATCCGGAACAATACAAAATTTTCCATAAAAATAAATCTATTTTAAAATTAGAAATTTCACCATTACTAGTATATGCGTACCAAATTCCATGATTATAAATGCAATACATTTCTCTAGACATCGCAGTATTTCCTTTTTAAGTTCAGACAAGCCATAAATTTCCCAATTTCCCTTGTACATTACACTATAGAAACTTTAGACTCGTCATTTTATTTCAGAGTAGAAAGTTTTCATCAACTATTTTAAGTGATAAGTTTGGGAAATGCATGCTAAGTGCATGGAACAAAAACAGTGAATTCCACATCCATCAAACACGAACCGACATGAAAGACTCTGAGGAAGATAAATCAGCCGGAATTAATAAGATGAAAGAATCTTATGCGAAAGGATTGGATTTAAAGTGAAAAACAAAAGAACAGAGCTAAACTTACTTGTAGATGACGCTCGTTTTAAATCCCAAAGAGATTTATACTTGAAACTACTTTATCTACGTCATGACATGAGTGATCTATATTAAACTTATTTTAAATAAATGTCAAAGGAAGTTAGATGATTCCACCCTTTATAATTAAGTAATATCTACTTTTAATTTGGAACAGAATTCTTTTAACCCCAGAACTTTAACCCTATATAATAAATCATATCGAATTTCCGTGCATTAAAAGTATTATATATTGTAATTCATTAGATTGAAATTACTTTTTAGTAATTTTCTTGCCAGTTCAGCATTTAATTAACGATACAATTCAATGATTCCAATCAGAGTTATATTCGATTTCTGATTTCTGATTTATTTTATGTTTAATTTTTTAAGCTTAGTATAACTATGTAAAATTGTATATTTTTATATAAATTTAAAAAAGCAATTCTTGTGTGTGTATATATATATATACTAGCCGCCTTTGGCGACCAGCCGGTTCGCCAATCTTAATGTTCGTTAAAATTTTAATAATTAAATATTTTATGCAATTCCTACTTTAATAGCTTCTTCATCAAAATATTTTAAAACTTCAAATTTTGATAGTCATATAATTCACTCGTAATATTATAAACGCCTTCAGTCATAACGTAATATGTATCTCACTCATTTTCTGTTAGCTCCCGTAGAATTTATTCTTTAAATTAAAGTGGAAAGGATTAATCTGCAATTAATATGATAATATTTTTTACTGAAACAAAGTGTTTTTGCGTAATACGATTACTGAAAACAGTCACTGAGCGTTTAAACTTTATGAGCACTAAAGAATATCTTTCTTAATTTATGGAATATTTCAAGAATTTGTCAACAAAATTTTCTCATATTCATTATGAACAGATCGATTAATTAACAATGTTTAATCTTAAATGCATCAAACACTAACAAAATAAAACGAATCGTTTAAAATAATCGGTTGAAAACAGGTAAAAAAAAAACCCTATTTAAAAAACGATGTACTTAAAACTATAAGCATATACAAAAAATATATAACTAACATAAATGGAATTTAATTACAAAAGCATGCAACTAACCAAAAAATAATTTAAATCAAATCCGCATCCGTTGATAATGGTTGTCATGACAACAATCAGAACACAATGCGCATGCGTGAATTTTCAACGCCAGTTACAGTAACGCAAATGCGTGAATTTTTCTACGCCAGTTGGGGTAACGCTATGCAGATTAGACACATTTAACTTCCTTTATTCTGTTTTATTTTAATTCAAAAGTACTTCAGAATGAACCTGAAAGTTCGATTAATTAACAACGTTTAATTTTAAATGCATCAAACATTAAGATATATATATACAATATAATATTTTGCGTGTATTTTGGAAACGGCTCTAACCATTTAGATCAGATTTTGTATTTAGATAGATTTTGCTTTATAAGATTAAAGGTGTTTTTCTTGAAAAAACGCAATTATACATAAAAAAAAATTTATAACTAACTATTACAATAAGTATATTCAACTTCCGCTTAAAAGTGTAGGCAGTGCAATATAGTGATTAAAATAAAATGAATGACGTTTGTGTTGTGGGTCGAGTCGCCCCTTTTGCTCTTAAAGTTGATCCATATTGGTGGTGTTTTTCCTGGAAAAAAACTGCTTTTTTACACATACAATTTTTTTTATTATTAGAGCCTTTTACTATCTGCTCTCATGCTGACAATGTCGTACAGCGCTCTCTCGGATCCGATTTCACCATGATAAAACTGAATGTAAGTTCAAAAATGTAAGTAAACTGTAAAATGAATACTAAACTAAATGCATTCGTGATTTTTTTAAAAAAATTAATTGACCAGTTCATATGTAGGTAAGATTAAAAATATATTCATATGTAATTTGTGTGTGATTCGTATCCAAATATTTTCCTAAAAAAATATACGATTTTACAGAAGAAGAAAAAACAAGATATAATTATTCCAGATATTAATTATTACTTACTCGTATATGAAGAATGCAAAAACAAACGTATTGTGATCTTTAAAAAAAATTCGAACTCGAGGTTTTGCCGTATCTCTATGTTTCAAAGCCCCCTACCCCGCCCGAGTTCAGAAAACTCATTTTTTAAATTATGTCTGTGAGTTTGAATTATCTGTGAGACTGATAATTCAAAAACGTTTTGAGATAGACTAATAAAATTTGGTATATGGACTTAAGACCAAATTTTTAGATATCTGACAAATTTTGAGCGAAATCTATTTAGACAAAATAATCTGTTGGATTAAGTATGAATAAATCTTATAACTTCAAAATATAAAGAGCTAGATACATAAAATTTGGCACATAGATTTAGTATCTAAATTATCTACGTCTATTTGTGGATGCGATGAATGAAAAACGATTTGTGTTAGCTAAATGAAATGTGGTGCTCACACGAAATTTATTGATTTCTATCAAAGTTTGAACGAAACCTGTTTACGGGAAATCTGTCTGTCTGTCCGAGTATAAGTGGACACGATAACTACAGAACGTAAAGAGCAAAATACATATAATTTTCTTGGCAAAGTTAGCACTTAAAGTGTAGATTCTTTCGAAAAGAATTTGTTATAGTATCTGTTCTTCCGAACGCATGTAAAAGCGATAACTCACACATGTAAAGACTTAATTAAATAAAATTTAATATGTGATTTTGGGTCCATATGCGTAGTTCTGTGCCACATTTATGATTTAATCCGTCGGACACAAGCATTACCTGCGCATTGACTTCACGTCAGTGATTAATCTTTAAACGAATAACCGATGATCGCATTTATAATCACACCAAAGATAAATTTTTCGTAACTATTGTTCACCAGATTATACAATTAATATAAAAGTGCCGATTTTTATTATAAACTCTGAGTATTCAGGCATTAATGGCTTTTCCCTAAGTCCACCATTTGTTGTTGTTGTTGTTGTGTCCAATCCTTCAGGATCTAGCGGCAGCTAGATCAAATCCATGATTCCATGCACCGCTGCAAAATCGAGCACCAGGAGAGGGTTGTCGCGAACATCCTCAAAAGTGAGTCCCAAGCAATCCAGAAGATGTTGCGGGGAGGCCGGCAGCAGATGGCACTTGGGACATGAACCCCGAATGCGTCTCTGATTATCCAGCCCGACATACGATGCTGTATGACTTACTAAGGGCGACATAATTTCATGGAGAAGGGAAAGAGCAGCTTCTCATGGTACTAGGTACTTGGAGCTCCATTGGAGAGAAGTCTGACTTTGCTCCGGTGCCTGCAGATGCTTAGCTGAGCATAGTGGAACGGCCTTCACGCCTTGGGTGACCCTACCAGGAGAAGCTCTCCCGACGTACTTCACCCGTTCCGCCCAGGTACACCCCCTCGCCGGCTAAGAAGCACACTTTGAGGCGACCTGCAGGACTTGAGAGAGACCATTTTATGCTTGGGTATAGGGTATACATTTTATTTGAGAGTTTAAGAGAAAGTGTTGGAGAGATCGCTTCAACAATCCTCGTTGGTTTCGTGTACTTGCATAACATGTTCGTTTTGTGTTTACTCTCGCTTGTGATATATGTGAAAATCTCAAATTAGAAATGTGTGATGGTTATAAATCTTATTCAATTGTATACTTCATGCATACCTCGACTATAATTTTTCACACTTATAATTTAAAAATTACTTTCATGTATTTATCAATATTTTATAAATCTTCCCCTTATTTATCCAGAGGTAAAAAAACTTCTCACAGTAAAATATCGTTTGCAAGCACCGAATTTCAAAGTTATCGACCCCATCGGTCTGCACCTATAAATTCACGAGCGTAGAACAATGAAACAAAGAAGAAAATCGTTTGCTTGCACTTTACTGGATGTTCTCGTCGAGTTCGTTTGTGGCTTAATCGTGATTGGTCGGCGTTTTCCTTTCCGAACTTTCTCGCTTATTGGATTTCCGCCATTTGTATCTATATTTTTCCGTGTCTTCATGATATTTATAGCAACTGCTAGACGTAAGCCATTTTTGATGGAAATGAAAACAAATGAGGTACATGCTCAACTCCTGTCATGACATTTGTAACCATAAACAATCGGTTTCCTAGAGTTTACTTGGCCTGAAAGTTCATGTACGAATGAAAAATGCTGTCTCTTTTATAACAGAGTTGATGCTTCATTTATAAGTAATTCTACAATATTCTTAACCTTGTGGCCACGAAT
>JAPMOR010055305.1:0-10672 GCA_026543865.1 Argiope aurantia | reverse complement strand
TATGGGTGGTGAAAAGATACGAATGTACCTTGCGAACATATTCAAAAGAATCTGGATTATTATGAATAAATTATTAGAAAGGATTTCTTCTACAACAACCACTGGTCCAATTTTCCCAATTTTTCCTTCGTGTAAAATTTCATGACACTTAGGTACATTACCTATGATCATCTACCCCGTATCACAACTCAATTTCAAGAGAAATCTCAAAAACGCTAATCTCTTTTCTCTAAGGAAATTAACAGTTTTCTATGAACCCTACTCCCATACCACTTAAGTCAGATTTCATTTCCTGTTAAAACTCCCGATCCCAAGATATCTCATAACCTGCAATTTTCATATGAAATCTCAAAAGCCGAAATTTATTAAGGTTTTTTTTTTACCATTTAAGAAAGACCAATAAACAATGTTCACAATGAATACAATGTTCGAAAATTTTATCGAATTCCCTTTTTTAATTGAAAGGAAAGGCTTTTAACTCCTACAAACATCATCAACTGTCGCTTACTCCCTCCAAGGTTCCATTTTAAATTATTATCGTAGAAGAAAAATCAGCAATGTCCCATCATCAGCAATTGTACCGAATCCACGAATTAATTTCGCCATTTTACAAGCAAAAGTCCCTACTCATTACGCTCCATGTTTATCTAAAATTGAACAATGTTTGGTTGTAATAATATGTAGTGCATCAAAGTTGGCTGAAATTTATATTATTAATGTGTTGAGCAACATCTGGTTATTGAAGGGGAATTCATTCATTTCAAACGATGTTTTAAGAACCTTTGAGATGGGTGTTCCTTTCTCATATTAAAAAGTAATTATCTAGGAAAACATTTATATAATAATATATCTAGAAATTTATTTAAGAAGTCCAAAGCTTTATTGCTGATGATTGATTCGTTTTCAGTACATCCTAAACAAATTTTCGACAGAATTTATATTTTGTTATGCGCTTTTTGATCTAAAGGTTTAGCGCAAGTTTTCAAAAACGCAGTCTTTCGCTTTTCTGCCCCCCCCCCAAAAAAATTAAAGCTTGTAACTCTATATGTATTTGTTAAAAAAAATTACCATTTAGGTGATTTATGTATTAAAAGTTTTCATTTTTTTATATTCTAATATATGTAGTACAGAGGAAATATAGCGATCGTTAAAAACTTTAACCTCGAGATTTTCAAAAATCTCCCCGTTTCAGACCTCCTTGAATTTGAAAAACAATTTTTTTGGAAAATGTCCGTCTGTCTGCCTGTGACAAAACAATTCATAAACGCTTTGAGGTAGACGATCGAAATTTTATATACGGTCTTTACACCAAATTTGCAAATTTCTATGAAACTTTGATAAAATCTGTTCACTGGAAGTTTTTTGTTCGGCTGTTCAATTATAAGTTAAAACGATGACTACAAATCAAAGAGAGCTAGATCATTAGAATTCATTTCATAAATTTAATATCTATAGAGTACAAATCTGCTGAATTCGGAGACTAATTCAAGAAGAGGTGGACCGTCTGTCGGTCAGTACTTTCAGAAACATGTAAACGCAATATATATCAAATTTAAAAGATGATTCTGCGACTATAATTCTTTGTCTAATTTTAATTCAGTCGGTTAGGAAAAAATTTGCATGAGGCACGAAATCGATTTTCGAATACTAACCGCTTGGCTGGGAATAATCGCCGAAACCTCCCCAGGGATGGCAAGATGGAATCAGTAAAAATTCAAAATTCAAGCGATAAAATATTTCGTAACTATTATACACCAATGACATGCAAGGAGTTCTCTGTGATAACACATTTATTAGAGAGTATGCAAGAAAGTTTTAGGGAGACTAATCATATTTCATTAAACCAGCGGGAGTAATTCTCTCGCCAATCTTGGAAAATCACTGAAGTCAGAATTTAATCTCAGAAAATATAATTTTTCATATATCAGAATCGGGAATAAGATTCGTGATGTTGTTCATTGACAGTCAATAAATATCAGACTGCTAAAATTCGTCTAAGAAATGACAACCTTGAGCGGCGAGATCTGCACCTATCTTAGATTGAGAAGAAGCTTTTATCCAGGCAAAGATTTCCAATCTGATGTAAAGCATGTATTTTATATTCTTCAAAGCAGTTTTGCCACTTTCACTATAAACCGATCGGATTTAAAACTGCTCGTGATTTCTGGAGCAAATTATTATAAGCTATTCAAAATAATAAAGAAATTCACCAACATTTATAAACAATTTTCTCATTATTATAAATTATTTTCTTTTGTAAAATATCAAAATTTCTTTCATTTCTGTTAGTAGGATTTTCATTATTTTATAATCATTAGCATTTCTCAAGAAAGAGAGGAGTAGTCAAAATGCTAAGGAGTTTTCTCGTCTAATTCTGGTATTGTGATAAAAATGCAAAATCCTTAAACCCAACACCAATTCATTCGTCCAATCGGAACTTCGAAACCTTTAAAATTATATCTTTCATTCATTTACAACTCAGTATTAAAATTATGGGAATCCACAAACTTTTTCACCTATTCTATGAACTTCTAGCTATCCGATGTTATTTCCAAAATAAAGTGTGTCATCTAATTATATGGAAAAACCCAGCATCAGATTGAGGAATTAAGAAAGATTTTTAAGTTCAGAAAATGAAATTCATTCGAATTTTATTACAGCGATGAGTTAAAAGTACAAAAACGCAAGATGAGTTATCTTTCTTGAAAGAATAATTTCTCGTGCACCACAATCACTATGAATAAATTGAAACATTTTTTTTAAATTTTCCTGCATATTTTTAATAGCAGAATTTAACGATGTTTGCAAGGATAATCGGGAAAATAAATTTCTGTGTGGCATAAAGAGATTTTTATTTTTTCCTTGTCGATCGCAATACAGCAATCTTTCTGCAAAAGATAAGCTATTTTTCGATTGGTCTCTCAAATGCAGTAATGAACATGAATCCAGGAACTGATGCCGCGGAATCAGTTCTTGGACACATGTCAGAAAAATGTTAGGAATCCTTGTATATTCTAATCAGTTCCTTCCTTGCAACAAATGCTTAATCAAGTATGAAGCAATTTTTAGTAAAATTTTTTTATTCCGTTCAGTAAAAGTTTACTTCCAGATAACTGCTAGAAATGATGGCTGAATCTGTCACCCATGTCTGACCATGTATCCAATGCTGATGGGGGATTCTGGATAAACAATCGACCTTCTTGAATTCTTTTTATATATATTATTAATCATTTTTCTTTTTCCTTGCCTTTGCTTTCCCGAGAGAGTTAGAGATCAGAATTTAATCCAGTAATGGATGAATCTACAGCAAAGCAATAATGAGCAACTGTACCTTTGAAGCAGAAGAGTGTGTCTACTGTTTTCGTAGAAAGAAATGTGGTACATCCATTCTTTGGAGCAGTTTGGAGAGCAGGGGAGAAGGACTTGTTAATCGTTCACGTCATCCTGGCATCGTCGAAAATGGCAAGGACTCAACCAAAATAGCCTTCGAATTTCTTCAAAAAGGGACTTAAAAATTACTAACAAATGGATCCGATTCAACTCCTTCTGGTTAACAACAACAAAAAAAAATGTCTCACTTTGACATCTTTAAATGTATTCTGAGCAAGAACAATTGAAGAATGAATGCTGCATCTTTTGTTTCAAATTATTATCGGCTGTATTTACCAAGACTGGGCAACTTTATACATTATTTCATTATTTACTGTATTACTTTTTTTAAATTTTTGTAATCCTATTTGGAAAGTTGTGAAATATGTCTGATGTGATTTAAATGTATATATGTCTATTCTCCAACAAAAGAAACTGGAGAAAGTGATCGTGTGGGCACGTATTGTCTCGCATCCAGACACTTTTACTTTATGAGCTGAATGCGAATGATACGTAGTCTGTAGGTGTGTGCAATGTGTGTGTTTTTTTCCGTTTAAGCGAAACAGTCCAACAGCAAGGGAAAATAGAATGCAATATATCCTTAATCGTTATTTATAGGCAGAACATTCAAAGCTGAACAATACATAACTCAAAAACTAAAATTTTAAAGAGCGTTATTTCAAAATAATAGCACTGTAATTAATATTAAAATATATAATTATAATAAGCTTTTAAATATTAAATCAAAATAACTTTGATTTCGTAAGATTAATTCTGCTTTGAGAACAAATAAAAATTGTTTGCTGTCTATCAACTTAATAATTTTATATTATGGTAGAATATGTTTGAAATTAATTCAACTTTTTTCACTTGCTTCATTAACGAAATATGAAATTTAGATTCGGTCCTTGATAAGCTGTTTATTTAATTTGTAGGCAGAGAATATTCACATATTTCCAGTTGGTCGTCTGCTCTAGTATAGAAATCAAATACTTGTCCCTTGTTGAAAGGCTGTATTTTTCGAGTAGCAGTCAGAGTAAGATGTAATACAATTAATGTAGCATTTATAATAGCGTAAGCCAATTAAAAAATAATGAAGCGTGCACCATCATCTTTCGCATTCAGACGCTTTTTATTAGCTGCGTGCGACTGATGCATGGTTGGGTCTTTTAATCTTATTAGTGTCAGTGATGATATACTTCTTCCGTATATAAGAAGAAATATTAGCTAAATTTTATTATGTTTTTGTTTCATAAATTTATCATTGGAAGTAGTAGAATAAGGTAGTATTTATTGATACAAAACCACAATAGTTTTTTCGAATACTTGAGTATGATATTATTTCCGATTCATTGCCAGCCTCGTCCTTCTCTTGTCCTCGGATACCAGTCGAGCTTTGGAATTTTTGTAAATTTTAGCGATTGCTCAACATCCATTATTAGTCAATTCTACAATCTTCCGCAAAACCCAAAATGACAGAAACAAGTTAAAATAATAGGGTTCAAGTTAAAATGGAATCGCCCTTGAAGTAACGTAGATAATTCTTAGTGATATACTTAAAAGCCGCCAAGAACGGTTAAAAAGTATCTATACCATTTTTAATTTTAAAATTGAGTTGTTAAAAGGGATTTGAGCCATCAACCCAAGGTTCAAACCACTTAAATTGATGAAGGCCCCTGAGCCATATATTGCGTTGCCGCCGTTATTCTATTTTCGAAAGTGCTTTAATTTTCACGTACCCAGAGGTCAACCTCGCCAAGACAATCCATAGGATGTCCCAAAACTTATTAATTATAGTTTATTCGCTTTCCTTATGCTGAAGGTAAAGGATTAGAGCCGGTTAAGTTTCTCTTCCCTCAGCTCAATTTCACCCAAACTCTATATTTTTCCCATTTCTTTATCCGCGATCGAACTATTTTATAACAGTCTCCCTTTAAATGAGGCTTCAGTGCGATGTTTCGGAAATGTAAGAAGAATGAAATCTCCAACTTTCATGCACTTATTTAAAATCCGTTTCTCTCTTGTGACCATGGTTCGGAAATGCGAGATTTCACAGGGAATATCTAGCCTTCGTCTTGTATTGACTAAACATAACTAAAATCCCTTTCAATGTTTTCTTCGATTTCCTTAATATGCCATGCTACAGGATGAAATACGGCTTTGTTTTTAACTAGATAATTCCTCACAAAGAACATTATCGTAGCCACGTAATTGCAACCTTCGCCAGGTGCAAAGGGGAATTTATATAGCAGTGAAATTGTTCTGTAGCATTTTACAGTCTGATATAAGTCGTCTAGGAACACTCGAATTTCATAACTTCACCTCGGCAGTTTCAGTGTCACCTACAATAAGTCATGGAAACCGTAAGAAAGATGCGTGATGTTAGTTGTAAGTAGTCCATGACTAAAGTTAGGCCTGTCACATGGAACTACAACATTGCAACGTGTTTTGTGGAGTTTTTTCTAAAATTGCGCTAAAGAAACCAAAGGGTCGCTTTGGATATGGGTATCGCAGTTTTATCAATCAGCTAAATATGGGAAGTGGTTCTATGCAGGTTTGAAATTTTATTCCTTACGGCATCGAATCTGTAGTTTGCATAGGCATACCTCCAATCGATATCTTCTGCAGTGAAGCTGGTCCAATTTTGAAATTTAATAGGAAGTGATGTCTCTACTTTGATTTTGAATAGCGGAACACTTTGATTTATATCATAGCAATTTCAGCAGCAATACGTACATTTTTTGCGTATTTCATGAAATTATGCGCCACGTTAATCAACCATTTCTTTGAAAAAGTCTTAAGATATAGGCTCTCTCTATTTCAATTTCTGCGATATGTAGACAGCGTAAATCGAATTAATTCTTTTACAATATACCCGGCATTACGAATATTTGTTCTCAAAATACCTGAAATATATGTGGTAGTTTGATAGGCGAAATGGATTCTTAGATTCCCCTTAATATTCGATGCTGCCAGGTGAAATGCGTTTTTGTTTTTAATTAGATACTTGATCTCAATTCACTCTTTGATAGCTAATTACTTCCAGTTTAAGGTTTTTATATCAAATGTTTAACTATATAGTGGCAATTTCAATGCCCACTTTGAGAAGTATTTAAATTCATAAGTTGCGCATTGTTGGTTGCAAATAGCCTCTGCCCCTCAGGCAAAAACATTTCTCTACACGATAAAAAAAACTGTGTCCGATGCAATTTTAGAAGCAGTTGAATAAAACAAACGAAAGTGTTGTAGTTTGCCAATCAGCGAAAGAGGGTCAATTGTTCCATGTAGGTTAAAATATTTGTTCCTCACAGAACGGAATCTTTACCCGATTGGCGATATGCGTAGCAAAAGTATTTTAAGTACTAAAACCGAACGTATTTTGAATTTTCGTCGCAGGTGATGTCTCTTCATTCATAATGAGTAGCGGTGCGTTTTGGTTATTATTGTTTTCAAAATTCAATTGCGGAAATTAATTCTGGCGTGTTTCAATTCAGTGTCACGCTAAAGACGTTTTATGCCATTTAGGTATAGGTGCTATTTCCATTTTTATGCTGAGTTTCTTTACAACAGATGAAGACAGATTTATTCGAATTAATTCTTTTAAGACATATCCTGCATTATGAATATTTGTTATCAAAATTCTTGTAAAAAGGTGTGATGATGTGAAAGACGAAATGGATCCCCCGTCGAATATCTAAATTTGTACTACTAACATTATGTATTTTAATTTAAAGGCTTTTTATATATTTACTCCAGCAATTGTACGCTTTAAAGTTCAGTTTTATATATTGGATAGATTGAATCGCTTTATAGCTTGTATTACTGGCTCAGAACAATGAGTAAACCTTACCGATAGATTTCAATAATCAGTAAAAAATTCATTGCGACAGTTTATCATTGAAAGCTAGAGAGGGAAAATTTATAGAGTCAGTTGCTTGTGTTTTTAAGAAGTTTGCTGGCATAGACCGAGCAATAATTTTAGCATATATTTTGAAAATACTATAGATTATTTAAAGGAACTAACTCCATTTAATTGAATCACTTTTTCACAGTACGTTTAGTGTTGAATGATTTTAATACATTTATATTTGTATGTATCAACGCAATTAGAATGTGCGATTCGAAGTAGAGTATTTTGTCGTAACTTGTATTTCTTTCAAAATTTCTACCGTTATAACGATCGGAACCATCTTTAACAGCACATTAAATGGAAAGACTCCATTTGGAAACTCGCCGTATTAGTAAACAATCCTCAAATTATCAGTATTATCTCGTGCCATTTCCCATACAGCTAAAATAGGCATAGATGACGGTGTCATTGAAGTAGTCCCGCTTATGTTTGATTTAATAAGCAAAATGGGGATCCAATTACCGAAAAGGAGCATTTGAAATAAAACACCAAGAGCTCTGTCAAATGGCCCTGAAGAATAACCATCCTACATTCATGTTGTTTAATTATTTAAGTCAAGTCTTTATAAATATATCACATTTGACTTCCAGAAATGGGAAAACTGATATTAATCATAATGAAAAAACTTTTCTGAGATGAATTATCAGAATTCTCTTCCCCTTAAGATGTGGAGAATCAAAACAGTCGAGAAATTAAACTTTTAATACAATTTATGAGCCATAGAAAAATAAGGAAATATTTTTCCACATTTTTCTGTGGCTCATAAATTGCTGTTACTCTTACTGGCCGTTAAAATTCAGAACTATTCTCTTGAGACTGACTTCAGCAGGGAAGGGAGAGAATATACCTCGGCACTATTTCTACAAAAATTTAAGTGCTTTTTTTCCTAGTTTTGAAAGAAATGGCTGTGCTCTATTATTTATATCCTGAAGTTATTAGAAACTATCATTTTAAGCTTCGCACTATCATTTTTGTCAGAATTATTCCAGTCTCCGAGTAACAATCGGTTGATACCAGAATCATTTGAATTAAAAAGTATTTTCCCCTTTCTCGGTATAATGCTGCAATACTACAAATATTACCTAATATAACAAAATTACACTTAAAACGCTGATGGTAAAAATATGGATTAGAAAGGGTTAAAGATCCATATCGAATCAACATAATTTTCTGGTCATTTTTCTAAAATTTCATCCTTTTTCAAATACAACAACTGTAACTGATTGTTTTACTATCCTCTGGAAGATAGCGCACTCAGCTGTTTGCAGTTTCTTTCCATTGGTAAAACCACATCCAATCGCCCTTGTATAAAAATGCAGTTTTGAATAAACGGAACAACTCGATTTCAAATCGCCATTTTTTCAGAAAATGATTTGTTTAAAATAGTCGAAATAAAATCTTCCCGCTTAGGCGATAGTGGCATAATTTTACTACAAGGGAGACCTTCCAGTAAAGATAACTAATACACAGAACAGTCGTAGTTTGTTAAATCGATTACGTTGGGCAACCAACTCTTTCAACTTCGAACAAATTAGTCTACAGAGCCAGCCTATACTAAAATAATTCGGATCTATCATGCTCTTGATTTTCTGCATTGCAGTCAACATTCTTCGATGGTAATTTGATTTTTTTTAAATGTCGACGATCATCAAAAGGTTATTGATTTACCTACTGAATGGTTTTCACTTACTAAAAGGAAAGAATAGGTCTTTGGGAGAAAAAACTATAGAATAAAGAATATAAAGCAAAATAAATATTGGGACGACTGACTAAGCGGATTATTTAACAACTCAAATTTTAGAACCGGTGAGTTGCCAGAAATCAGTCTTTTTCTAAAAGTAATATTTTTTTTTCTTTTTTTTAAAGATAAGAATTATTTTTTACGAAATCCCGTCGTATAATTTCAGAAAAAAGCGAACAAGCAGAACTGTTTTCATCTTTATAATTCTCTCTCTTGACTCGATGTTAGAAATTCTTCTCGTAGCTGGGGGTGCGGGGTGTTATTTTCTATTCCTTTCATGTCTACCCGAGAGGATTGCAAACTTACGCAGTGCTTTATCCTGATTGTTGTATCAGCTTCCGTATATTCCTTGATTCTAAAACTGAAGATTCAAACCATTTCTTTTGGATAAAAGAAGCAATTTCAAGACAATAGTTTATCGGTTTCTAATAAAATATCAGTGACGAGAGAATATCAGGTACGAGGATACCGCGAAAAGAATTTTAGAGGAAAAAAATTGAATAGGATAAAACTTAAAGAATTATATAAAAGAAATAATTCTTCAAGTTTTAAAAATATATATAACAAATATTTCGCGGTTTCGACACATACAAGAGTTAGATAATTATGCCATTTTTAAAGAAATGCATTTTCAAAGGAAGAAACACACTGTGCAAATCAACGAAATCCATTTTCTTGAGATTTCATTCCCATCGCCTTATTTTATGCTTGGACGGAATTCCCATGTCTACCGATTGCCTATTCATGTTGAATAGTCAAGATTGATAGTCAATTTGCACGGCTCCAAAACAGCATTCCATTTCAGAAGCACTGAAACCTCTTACTTCATAGAGCATTTAAAAAAAATAACACATAATTAGGAATTAACTAACAAACAGTATTATTAAATTTGACACGAGATAACAGTTTCGAATATTACAATTTAAAGCTAATTTTTAAAAATAATGTTGCGATATTGCAGATGTAAAAAATATCCTTAAAATTGCTATATTTAAACGAATTGCTGAGAATTTCTTAAAACATAGAAAATCAATTTGACATAACAAATAGTAATTATAAATTATTTAATTGCTTGTTTATTTCTAAGAGTCAAGATTTCTATTTAAATCTCAAATCGACAAAAAAAAAGGTAGAAACAATTATGCGGCAATGGAAAAATTCTTTCCTTTTTTTAATCCACATTGCATATTATAATCTACGTAAAAACAAAATATTTCCGATTCATTAAAACAGGCTTTAAACACTGATATACAATTTAAGAATGTCCATATAATTCTACGAAAAACATCCTGGATGTAAAGCTGTTGCAATATACGTTCCAATACCATGAGAGGTCATATTGAAGAATCTCAAGATTCTTAAAATGCTTAACGCATTTGAATCTCCTTAGTTCAATATTAAAAATATGTTGAAGAAATGAATATGAAGAAATCATTATTCGAAATTTTTGAAACTTAATATATTTGAATCTTTTTGAATGTAATGAACCTAACCAAACTTAATTACTCTATGTCATTAATAATTCACAGAATTATTTCTGTCATTTCAGGTATAACTAAGATTGAGGAGAAAGTGACTGGCTATTGAGAACGCGAAAGTTTTACTTTGGTCAAATGTGGATATATAAATAGCTGAAGTGCCGTTTTGGGAGA
>JAPMOR010055295.1:111066-141893 GCA_026543865.1 Argiope aurantia | reverse complement strand
TAAAAATTTCGCTTGGTATGTGAAAGATTTCTTCTTTAATTTATGGATTTTCATTTTATTGTTTTCTTTCCTAAATAAAGTAGTTGTGATGAATTAATTACGTTTATTAATCCGGTTACATAATAAGTTAAGCAATATAGAACCCAGTTGTCGGTATCAAAAACAAGGATAAGGATAAGAAAAACTGAAAATATTAATTTTAAAAAATTGTACTGAATTTGTGACTTTCACCAAATTTCACCAAATTCCGAATCGTCTAAAACTAGATATACCTGGGAAAAAAATCTAGATTTTTCTATAAATTATCTACCGTTTTTGTGACGGATTTATCAAAAATATTCTGTATTTTTTAAATTTATTGGTGTTTGTTATTAATTACGTCTTTTCTGCACTTAGTTCTTTTGAAAAAGGTTTATTTTATGCATCAAATTATTCTGTAATATATTTTGTGCTCATATGTTAAAAAGCGTTCTGTTTCAAAGAGCATTTTGAGATAAAAAAAACCGTTTTCTAATAAGCGTATTTATTTGCTTATATAAAAAAAAAGAGTTGGACATGATACGGTACGATGTCGAAAATAGCGAATTCTTTATTCTTTTTGTCCGTAGAAAATATCCATTTTTCCAAAAAGGCGAAAGGGAAAAATTTTCGTTATTGTTAGACATTTCAATTTATGAAGGAAAAAAAATACTTAATTTAATTGTTTGATTATCAAATAAAACTGTTAGTAATAAATCAGAAAATAATTTAAAAATACTTGCTTATTTCTCGTTTTTTTCAGCAGAGTCAAGTTTTTTACATTTATCCATTTAAATGCAGCAGGCATTATCCCTTCAAAACGCACTCTGCGCTAATGCGATGTTTGCATCAGTTATAATTGACATGATGTTTGTTTTGCAGACAGTGACACTTCTGGAAATGGCCATCATTCCGTGATGTGTACTTAGCTTAATGGAGGGCGTGCATCTGCAGCCTTCGACCCTTAACTTTGTATCCAGAAGTGTTTGGACGCTAATTTGTCATTGTTACAGGTAAGCACTCAAGCTTTTTTTTCCATTAATGTGTGGTAGTTGCTAGAAAGTCGTCGAAAAAAATGGACATGCGCACAAAATTCATTGACTAATCTTTATTATTATTTTTCCCCTAATCCTCAACAGGAAGCGTCAATAATTTTTGAAAGCATAAGTAAATAGAAAATGAAATCATTTTCGGAATTATCTATAAAACAATTGTCGCATTTAAATGCTCATGATTCGGAATGCTGTAACGAGGAAGTGAATATAAATTAATAAGGAGTTATCTATGTCATCATGTATATCTATTGTTATATACTGATAAATTTGGAAATATTTTGATTGGTGATGATGATTTCATGTCCGCGTTACAGCGGAAAGGGGGTGGAGGTGCAATAGCTTTTGAGGGTAAAGACCTCTGAGCACCCGAGGGCAGAAGTCTGACTTCTAGCTCATATGAAGATGACACTCACACACTCGTTTGTACAACCCCTTTTTACGGGCGACTCTTTCACCCAGCATACAGCGAGAGCACAGAGGGAAGAACAACCATCCGAACCAGGACTCGAACCCAGGAAGCTCAGATCACGGGGAAGACGCGCTACCCTTAAGCCAGGACGCCGGCCTTTTGATTGGTCAGCAAGAGAAAAGGAGGGAGGGAAAAGGAAATTATAAAAGTTTAAACGACTTATACACTCAAAAAAATTTTTTTGTGTTTGTTTGGAAAAATGCTTTTCTTTATTCCATAGTAAATTATTCTTTATTTCATAACATTTCATAAAGAGCTGTTTTATTTATCAGTGGATCCCAAAAACTCTGATTGATATCAAAATCTTGAGTTTTAAGAATGAAGAGAGAAAGAGAAAATAAGAGAAGGGAGAAGGCAATTGTGACTTGGAAGGTGCACACACACACACATACAAAATACGTGAACACACATACAAAAAATAAAGAAAGAATCGTTTAATGCCTATCGCCATTTTTCAATAAGTGACTCATTAATTCATCAAGAGTTGTAGTATTCAATTCAAAATATTTCGGTAGATCCACAATCCCGCTCTTTAAAAACAGAAAGAGAAAGATTATAAGGAAGGAAGAGCCTTTTGTCTTATGAAGGAGGGATGCATATTTTTTTTTAAAATTCTTTAGTAGATGTTTTTTTTTTCCTCCATTAGGATTTGCTTCATCAATAAGTAGAAACTAGAGTTATATCTCATCTGAATGCCAACATTTATTTTTATGAAAGAGAGACAGAAAAAAAAAAAACAAGTGGAAGGAAAAAAAAATGAAAATATATGAATATCTCGGATTAAACAGAAAAAAAATGAAAAAGTGTTGTAAATTTCTTTCATAGGGGTTCTTAATAAATTATTGACTGTCTATTTCATAAAGATAAATAAATAGGTTCATTAAAAGTTTATAGTTTTACGGAAAAAGTAAAATTACGCCCCCCACATAAAAAAAGCTGCCATAATTCTAAAACAATACAAAATTTCTCTCGATAGTAATTTTAATTTATGCATTTAGTTTTTGCATAATTTCCTTTTCAACCCCAATACAACATATATTGCCGCTAACACCATTGAAAAAAAAAGACGCTTAGTGGATGTAAAATCAACCTTCTGATTCTGACGTGCTCCACAACTGAATAATTAAACATTGTTATAGATATTTGGATTCGTAGATGTTGCCTAAGTGAGATTCTTGAACTGAGTTTGTTAAAGAAAAATCAAGCAAATTGCATTTTACACAAATCTCTCATAGTGATTGATATTTAACTCTATGAAAATTTAGTCTATTGTATGATTTTTGTTAAAAAATGAGATTTAAAAAAGTTGCGAGCGTCTTTTTTATATGCCGTTATATTATTGGTTATTGTTGTAAAAATTTATAACATATAATTGTAGCCTTATTTGTTGTTTCATATTTTGGCAAATGAAGCTTGAACAGTTCTTCATCAAATGATTTGGTTTCATATTTATGAAAAGAGAGACATTTTCACAGATTCTTAAGACATTTTCACTGCGAGATTACAAAGGCACGAGGCAAATTATATTCTTTTTCGAGAAAATGCACTCACGCTAGAACTCTCCAATGCCGTGTTCCCAACTCACCTTTGATTTCTCTGAAACAAAGACAATATGCAAAGACTAACACATTTCGGGAGGAAATAATTTCGAGACGCCGTCCAAGTGTAGTACAAATATCTCAACGCGCAAAAATATAATCCCTCCTCGGCACAATGTAAGCGGAATTTTTATTGCTTCATTTCACTCATAATACTCACATTCTCGGGCATTATTTCCTTCATTCCATTGTGTGCTTCTCTTCCGAGAAAAGGGGCGAGGGGGCAAAATAGCCAAACTACTCTTTTCCATTTCGCCATTTTAATCTCAGTTTAATTAAGGGTAAGTAATTTCAGCAGTTCTGGCGCCAAGAGGCGAAAGCGGAGGCGGCGAGGCTGGGAGACAGCAGACAGCCTTGGTAATAATCCTTTAATATCAACGCCACCTTTTCGACACAATACTCTGTCTCTCATTGCTTTCTTGGTCTTCCACTCTTCCACCCCCCCATTCTCACCAACTTCCAGTTGGAGCAACGTTTTATCTTGAGTTTCCACTAGATTTCATTCTTCTTTGAACAGTGGCGTAAATAAGCAGTAATGAATCGCAGGGCTGCCATAGAAAGTACCACTATCGCGCTTTTGGCAGCTTGCAGAAAATTCGTGTCTTTATGTGATTTGTTTTTCTACCATCCAATAGCATAACTACTTCTATTTTGGAAATGTATAGTCGTATCGGTACGAAAAAAAGTCTGTAAAATATTAGACATATTTATAGATTTCACTTACTTTTTAAAATCGAACTAAGAAGACTTTCGATGAATTCATTTTAGTTTGAAAGTAGAATGATTCAATGTAGGTATAATGCACGGTGAATTTTAGGAGAAAGTTACTGAGTCTCTTAGATTATATAACGATATTTTTCCGACTTTATGATCGCAACTGTTGCAAAAATAATTAAAGGTCTTTTATTTTAGTTATCATGTAATATTTAAAAAAAATTAAGAAGCGTAAAAAATATTAAGCGTTTTAAAACAAAAATATAGGCGATTCCGGTCTAAGATACTTTGAAAACTTGAGCTTAAAACTACGCAAATCATCACTATATCAAACCATAGCAATAGGACTGTAAATTTATATCGATACATTTTATAATTTAGCTAGATTTGTTTTAAATTTAGATTGAAACGTTCTTTCGAAAGACAAACGGAAAAAAAATTTAAGTATTTCGCAGAAACTTATGAAATTTATTCAGATTAGGCGACCAAGTTGATAATGAAAATTATAATTATTTATTTTGGGTGGCGAAGTTAAAAAAATTTATTAAATTAATAATATCTCTGACCATCTTGTTTAGGAGGAATGATTTATATGAAAAATGTTTGCGCAATATAAAATGGCGTTTTCAGATAATAGCACTTAATTACAATTTTTTAACAAATCGATTCCGGATAAATAGAAATAAAATGTTTTATTTTTTTCAAAAAAAAAAAAGTCTAATTACCGGTGTGTTTTAAAAAGAAAAACTGATTTGAAATTTTTTCCAAGACGATTTTGAGTTTTAAAATGGATTTTTTTTATTTGTAAACTATAGCAGAAACCATTTAATGGGAACAAAATTATTTAAAAGTGTTTCAAAGTGTAAGCGATAATTTATAGTTAAGATGTTCTGTCTGAACGAGATAATACCCTAGAAGTTTCTTGATTAGGTGGAATTGAAAATCGTTATGTGGTCTTATCTCTGGGGCTTAGTGACCAAGGGGGCAAGTGAATATAGATTGACTGAGTGCCAACGTTTGAAAGCGCATAGAAAACAAATGAAGCGTTCATAACATTTTTAAAAAAAGGCTAGATATGATCTGTATAGCGAAAAAATAATATCATATCCAAAGCATGATTTATATTTATAAGTCATAGTTCTCTCTTAGAGAAAAAATCAAATTATTTTTCCAGCGTCAATTACCCTCGCTAGAGCATTAACTAATCGAGAAAAGTTTTTTGAATTACTTGCTAGAACAGACAATAATTCTAATCCTGATAGTTTGCTATTGAAATATCCACATTCGTTTACAATTGTTATTCAGTTAAGTATCACTTATGCAAGATTTCTTTAAAACTAACACTAATATTTTTATTGAAGCAACGATTTTTAATTGTACGAGCTTAAAAAAATATCGCCAAAACTTCTTGTTTGGTGCTTCTCTCTTTTTTGGCGCTCTTCTCAGCTCTTGATCCCAGTAACCCTTCTAATAGAGAACACCGGGAACGATACGGCAGTGATTGTGGAAGGTGTTAGTGCAAAGGCGTCAGGGATTACACTAGCCCGAAGAATAAAAGAGACACACACGCATCAGAAAGTGTCTGTAAAACCAATCCCTCCCCGTTACCATCCCCTTCCCTTCCTTCATCTGATCCATTAACACCGCATCTTTGACCCAATCCCCCCGCTTCATAGACCTGATCTAAAGCGTGAGCTTTTATGTAAGAGGGTTACTGCGATTTTGGTAGTTCGCGCCAAGCCGAAACAATGAGATAATGACATTCTTCACGCTGCTTCATCAGTGGAAATAAAACTGTCCCATAGAAGGATTCAATGCCGAAGATAAGGACATTTATTTATCAGGATTTTCTTAGATAAGGAAGGAATGCAATTTGCATTAAGAGATTTAAAATATAAAGATATGTAAGCAAATTTCTACAGAATGAACAAAAGATGCTTTTTGAAAAATATACTTAAACTAGATTCTGAAGATCTGGAACCGGAGAGGCTATGCAAATCAAAATATTTTCTTACTTGCGTGTTAAAATCGTTAGCGATCAGATGATGTTTGACACATTCATTCCCCCCTCCCTTCCTTTTAACAGAACGAAAGAATCACAAAAAAAGTATCGGAGACAAAAGCCTGAAGTCTAGATTTGTAAGTGAAATTCATACAGATGAAAATAATGCAAGTGAATTTACACGATGGAACTTGTAGCAATAAAACTGATTTGTAGTCTTATTTTTTTAAACAATAAGCATTAAAATATTCTTAATTAAATTGATTGTCAATGGATGTCATTGTTTTTCAGAAAGGAAAATTAAATTAACTTAGAAAATTAAATAATGGCTATAAAAAATGCAATGAAATAACCCAAGCAACCATTTATGGGGAATTTTACTTATTTGGACATTCTTTTTATTTATTCTTTTTGTAAGACAATTTGTATTAAGAAATTTACGGTATAAATTTATCGTAAACTTCTATAGAAAGTACAAAAGATGCGTTTTGAAGAATATACTTTGTGTAGATTATAGAATCCTAAGATGTTAAATTGAGATCAAATTCATCAACTATGGAATTATTGAATATATCCTTTTTTTTTTTTTTTTTTTTGCATGTTAAAAATCTCGCTATCAGAATAAATTCGAGTCCTTTTTATATTTTTTTTAACAAAGCAAAATAATCTCAAAAGTTTGATTTTTTTAAAAAAAATCTAAAATGTATTAATTTGAAATGTATAAAATGTTAAATATTGAAAGTGAAATTATAAAAGTTTTTGAGGAAAAATTCAAATTCGTATGTTTTTAATATGAATTACAGCAACAAAAGTGTAATTTTTTTTCTTTTTCTTTTTTAAAATTATAACGAATGCTAAAATTTAGAAATTAGTAAATCAGTAAATAACAAGAAGCAAAGTTTGGTTATAAAAAGAAATAGCAAAGAAATAACTGGAGCAAAATTTTATTCCGTTTTTAGAAAAAAAATATTATATATATTTTTATTATGGAATATTATGGAAACTACATCTATAATATTTATCATAACTGAAGCATTGTTAATTATTTGAAGTGTAATATATTTCTGCAATTATAAAATTGGTTATTTAAATACATCTGATTTTACTTACAGGTAAAAATCTACTGGAATCGGGATTTTCAAAGCCTTTTATTCACAAAGTAAGGAAACAAAAGTTTAGTAGATCGAGTTTTCCCTTTTTTTATTTTATTGAAATGCCTATGAAGGGGAAAAAAATAGCTTTTATATAATCGACTCACAAATGCAGCGCCAGTTTCAAGTGCATTGTCTATATATCTAATGACAGAAAAATTCGTCTTCGCTTCCATCCTGCATTCTCTTTTGATACATGCAAATATCTTCTTCATCATTAACAGTTATGTGAGTCAGATGTCGATTTTCATCCAAGGAAATATTTAGCATGCAAGTCACGGAATGTCAGCTAGTAACCGCAACTTTTCAAAAGTTCTTCTATATCTTGTTTCCATTCTTCAATCATGTTATGTATGCTTTGAGATTCACCGATTGCCAGTGCTGGAGAAGCAGGCCAAATTTCCGTGAAAAACGTGACCTGTTCTTATAAATAAAAAATAAAAATTTCTTTGAAAAAAAAATCTCTTTCAATGCTCATTTACTATTTTGTTCGAGGTACTCAATATCTGAATTTTTATAACTACAAAGTAGCATCATATTTATAGAGAATTTGTACAGATAAATTAAAATTTTCTAAAAATTCAGAGCTCAATAATTTTAAAATGGAAATTTGTAGCACCTTTAATGCATATTTACGTTACAAAAATAATAAATGTCATAAGAAAAGATTTAAATGAATCGCTGCTTTTGTGAATGACTTTGTGAGAAAAAAGTAAACTGAGCAAAATTTGTCTGCATCGAATAATTAAAAAAAAAAAAAAAATAGAAATACCACTAACTACAAAAAATGTTTACTTTTGCAAAAACGGCTTAAATAATTTGTTATTTTTGCATTTATATATTTAATGAAGTATTTGGTATCGTTTCTAATTTGCGGGTGTAGAGTCCAGGAAAATACTACAATGCCTATGCATTTTCTTCGAAAAAAGTGCATTAAATTTATACTTATATAAATGAAAACCTTTTCGAACCTTATTGGACGAATGTATATGAAGACAAAAAAGATTCTGAAAATTGAATTCACTCTTCAGATACATAACTAAGATAGATCCAATTTTAATGAATAATAAATTGACTGAAACATGGTTTATTATGTTGATCCGCATATTTCAGTAATTGCAAGCCTAGCCTCGAAATTTAACTCTGGCACTGCTGCCAAGTCCCCCTCTAGAAGACAGAAGAAATTTCAAAATCCAACTTATTTTATCAGGGTTTTTTTTTTTTTTTTTCCCTCAAGAAGAGTATCGACGATTTAGATTTTTCTCAGTGACAGGTATTCAAATCACTACAATTGCTTTTCACACATTATTAACTTCCTATAGACTTTTAAACCTTTTTTTTTCTACCATCATTGAAATTTCCATTTTAGGAAACAGGCAATTAATGCGTTAAAACAGCCATTTATGTTAAATACGAAAATTTCACAAAGAAAAAAAAATGTCAAAAAATTGCTAGAAAAACTTGAAGAATTTCCATTAAGAAATGAAAATGCTTCATGAAATAATCATAAAAAATTAATAATATATTGTATTATGGAGTGAATGAAGAAAAAATATTTTTAAAAATAGCAACACAAAAAAAAGCAAAATAACAGAAATTTGCTTATTTATATCAATTCTGGAACTGTCAACCTTCTCACATGGATTTTTTACAGATGAAATTAAACATCGCAAAAAACAATTCTATCGACTTTAATATCACAAAGTTTTCTGGCTGAAAACTTAGTGATGGAACTATGTAAAAAATACAAATATTTTTCAATTCTTGGTTTTGGAACATTACAAAACACCTCCAAAATAAAACCTAAGCCCTCACCGCCAAATGTTGCAACCCTACCTCTAGCATCCAGAGTCTCTAAGGGCACTGAAGAATAAGCGCCTACTGTCATCGTGATTAAATTCGCATAGCTTCTCCAATTTCACGTCTCACGTCGTACCGGGAGACCATTCTTCAGAAATTCCCCACCCACCCCCGAAGCTTACCTCCACCCCCGTCCCACCCTGACCCAAGGGGGGGGGGAGGTCGACTGCGTAAGCCTCGACATTGAAGAACAAGCGGGGAAGCACCGAAAACAAGACTTTTAGAAAGTCGGACGCATTAGGGGATTAATGCCAATGTAATTGAAATCATCATAATTGATGCGAACAAGGCATTGCGCTCCACTCGTTAGTTTTAAAAGCCCCGCTAGAAGGGCGGCCTAACACCGTTAATATACAGAAAGAATTCGCTGAGCCCCAGTCTCGACGCGTTAACATGATTGACAATAAATGTATTAAACGTGATTATTTTAATTAATTAATGCAATCAAGTTTGGTTAGGAAGAAAGAGTTGGTTGCAGTCCAGAGTGTGCCTTGTGTTGGAAGAGATTTCCTGGAAACATTTGTCTGGCCCGATTTTTAATTAATTTAGCATTCTCTAGGGTAATCTCCATTGTGTCTGTCTATTTTTTTTTTTTTTTACTTTCTTTTCCTTTTTTTCACACCCTTACAAAGGCTGGAAAACCTTAGTATTAGTCTTTTTTTTTATTCCTTCCATTAATTAATGAAGAGAAAAGAAAGATTCTTAATCAGTAGTTTTCTTATTAACTATCTTTTGGGTTGTTCGTTTTAATTCGGAGGATTAGATTAGAGTGAAATTATATGTATTGATTGGATTTATAAGTAACTTACTGCTTGAGTTGATTGGATTTGTAAATTAATAACTCAGAACCTCATTTCGATAATTCTATAAGTTTTTTAAGCTGTTAAATGAATAGTAGTGACAGCCACCTCTTACTTTTGAAATATACCATTTGTGTTGAAAAAGTGCACGATATTTTTTTTATTTTTTATTTCTGATTAAAAAATAGTAATGTCAATATTTAGAAGAAAATATTTGAATATTTGAAATATACAAGTTTGTTTTATTTAAATTTATAGATTGCGATGATTTCTTTCATTACTGCCAATTGTAGCAAAAGGTTTTTCCTGAAACAATCTTATGAATAATTCTTCATTCATACAAATCTTGTAGCGTTGTAAATCTTTAACTATTAGAAAATTTACATATATTTGTCGAAAAAAATTCAGAAGTTAATTTTGTTTTGGGTGTTTGGGAATTTTTTAAATTTTTTATTGCTTTTAAATATTTCAAAACCTGAAATCTGCTTTATTTTTGGTATACAAAATAATATATACATACTATATATATTAACTATAACATACTATATATATACACTATATATAATAATATATACATATTATATATATTAACAGCTAATTTTTAAATTGCTAGAATAGGCATATAGTTTCAGTTAAATAAGTATTTAAATATCATAAAGAATTGTATTTTATACTATTTCAAATAATAAAAAAATCATTGAAAAAAATTACGAATAATACATTTTTAAATATTTCGCTAGCTGTATTAGTAATGCTCTGTAAACTATTTTTTGGCATTCTTAATTTTTAAACGTCAAAACCCTTCATTCATATGTGATTAAAACTATGAAGTTAATGAAGACATAAAATTCACTATTTTATATCAATCTTTTGCCCTCTTGAATCCCTTGATTGAATGATCTTCTTTGTGGCAACCGTTGAAATTGGTAAAACTGTACAAAATTTTATTACTTAAAACTTGGTCACTTTTAGTCGCAGAATTTTTTTAAAAATGTTGTTACGTCAAAAATATTTTACTAATGAATACAGCCTTATTGTATAACAAATTAGGCTTCATAATTTTTTAGTAAAAGATTTTTTGGCTCTAACAATATAGAATTATAATTTTTAATATAATTTCCTCAACTGGAGTTATGTGCTTATTTTTGATAATTTAGGAATTAGTTATTGGATCGTTTTTAAGCAGGTGATTTAATAGCAAATTCAGTATCCTATTGGCAATAACAAGCATTAGAGCTACAATCTTATTATTATAATATTTAAAAAGGTAAAATTGGTTACGTTGCTTAAAAGCAACATTCGGCATTTAAGGTTCAATATAATCCGATAACAGATAAACACATTAAAATACTCCTTTTATCGTCGACCAGTAATGTAGATATTAAGCTAAAACGTGAATATTCCCAAGTTCTTCAGAAATGATTGCATTTAGCTGACAGAAAGATTGAAGACATGAACTGACTATTCCAGGTAAGGATTCCTATTCTTTCTTCTTCATGTATGCGTCAGTGCGTCTGTGCGTATACATATAAGCGCATACATTTGTTCGCAGTATAGCTGTTTCAAACAGGGGAGCGCTGACAGGTCTGATAATGGTGTCTGGCTTTTGCTATCTGTCAATTTGACAAGCGACTAATTGAGTTCTACTTTCCTGACAAAAGACAAGTGATGGGGGGTGGGGGGTAAGTGCGGCGGGACAGCCAAACGAGTCATTAGCACCTCAGATGGAACAGAGGCGCTGCAAGTATGCGATTTGCTGTTAGTTACGAATTAGATAACAAAGGAAAGTTTCCCGTTTGAACTCTGGAGTAATAAGTTGAACTCTGTTCATTTCGGATCAACTCTAAAATAAAGGTTTTTTGAAGTAATTGATGAATCGGATAAAATGCATCGAGAATTGGATGAAAGATAATGAATTGGGTCAACAGATAGGTTATTACAAATTGTTTGTTATTAGAAGAATATATTTGGCACATGTTAGGGAATTATGGAAAATAATATATTTTTGAAAATATTTCTAAAAATGAAACATATGTTAAGATTGAATAAATATGCAAATATCCATAAAGGAGAAAAAATATTTAACAAACTTTAAAAAATGATTGGTTAATTTTTTTTTAAATTTAATTTTAGTTTATTTAGAGTGTGGCATAAAATTATACAAAAAAAATCAAAACTAAAGGTAGTTGCATCCACTTTTATAGACCCTCTTCAAAAGAAATTTTCATTCGCTTTCCGAATAAACTTTGCAAACTTTCAATATCTTTTAAATTTCAATTAAAAAATCAAATTAATTATAATAATAAAGAATGACTTATTCATATTTATTTTATAAAATACAATAAAAGTATAAAAGATACTGAATTCGATAGAAATTTTTTAACATGTTGAACCTCAGATAGAAAGCATTTTGGAATGAAAACTGTTTCTCCAGTATATATGAATACAATCACTCGAAAATGAATGAGCTAGATTGACGAGGGTGCGTCTTTAATTTCAAAACCAAAATTGAAGAGACCATTAAAATTTTAGTCCAGATTTATAAATGGAAGAAATATATTTAGAAAGAGTTTTAAAAAAAGAAAGTTGATCTAGAATAGATGATTTAATAATCTTCTTCATTGTATTATAAAATTACTGCATCGATCATGCTTATAAAGCTTTCCAAATCTGCTTACTACTATTTCCATAGTTCAGAAATATCATACATATTTTTAGCTATTGACTTGAAAGTATGCACATTGTAATAGTACAATTCACTTTTGCTTTTTTTTTCTCTCCTGGTTTTCTATTTTTAAAATTTGTATTTTTATTTCAACTTCTTTGCAATTACATATTACTTGGTAATGTGAAATTATTTGGTTTATATTTTTATAAAGTTATATGATAAAATAATATGTAGTAAAAAGTATTTAAATTTTAATTTCTCGTAACGCGAAATTATACAGAAAATAATGAAATTGAGAAAAATTCCGAATGCGAATGCTTTGATGAATTCTGTAATGCCTTGATCTAGACTGATCAAATAACGAAACAGAATTTCCAGACAATTCTTTATTTTACAGCCCTATATATACAAAAGAACAACTTGTTCTAATCTTGGTTAAATAAATAGCTATTTACACCTGTAGTAGGAGACACAACAGTCGAAGTAGACACAACAGTTCTTGAAACTCAGTTGGTTCTCGGACTCCGCAAAAAAATCCACACTTTATTCGGCGACACTCTCCGCCTCTTAATTTACATTTGTCATTTGAGCTCTCTTTCGGCCAATCGGGGTTCAGAAATATCCTCTCTCAGAGGCGCCAGTCGGTCGTGGGAAGGTCCTTTATGTGATGCACCTTTCATAACTGACTATTCTGGAACACGGAGTTATCATAGCCCTTTCACAATGAGAAACATTTAGCATCCAGATGTTTCGACACCCCTTTCTCATTGAAGGTACTCTCAATATCCCTTGGACGAGGAATTCCCACATGTGATCTTTCACTGTAGTCGCTAATGAATAGATGCGAGACCATCCAGGTGAAAAAATCCACCATTTGGCTATCTCGAGGAGTTTAGTAAGTAACAGCGACGACACAGCTGGCTGTAAATGTCTTATCAGTACTGGGAAACGGGGAATGTTACAATCCTCAAGTCTTAGTCTTCCCCGAATCTTTTTTTAAAAAAATTTGGATTTGTATATATTTGTCTATGCATATGAAAACTTACGCAATATATTAGTTGGATAAAATTTACCATGTGGCCTTTACACCAAAATTGTGTTTGTGCGAATGAGGAAGTCAGGATATTAAACACCCAAAAATTAAAGCATAAAGTATTTTAAGTATTAATTATGAGCAGTTTCCATAAAAAGGGAAGAAAGTGGCTAAAAAAATCCCTGAGATGGGTTAATATTTACTGAATAATCATTCGGATGTGAGTGGAGGCTGGGTAATGAAACTATTAAAACTGTTATGATGTGTTGGTGTCTAGAAATTAAAAAGTTTGGAAATCTTTCAAACGTTTGGCAGAAAATTATTAATGAAAGATTCTTTTATGGTTCTGAATCAGGATCATCTTATCAAATGGGCTAATTGGGCAGTGACCCAAGGGTGTTATTGTTGCAAGACACCAAAATATTTACTGTGTTGATTTTAATTTTGAATAAAAAAATTATTTAATTATATTTTTAAATATATTTAAAAATTATTACTATGGCTTGCATTTATATTGCCCTAATAATTATTACCATTTCGCGATTCCTTCATCCATATATAATCACCGAATATTTACGTAAAGTACTTGAAAATTTATTGCTAATACACCATTCTATTTGCCACTGGAGCATTGCATGTCATGCTGCGTCATGCGATGATGTAATGATGTTATTCATGCATATGGGTTGTGTGCTGTTGTGACAATCTATTCCATTACATTTATGTCATATGCTTTTCTTTTACTTAATTCTCTGAAAAACAGCAATTGCAAAGGATTCCTTTTACATATCCGATTTCTGTTCTGATACAAGAGTAACTATTTCTATGTCCCTGGACTGCTCTTAAAGTTTCTAAGAGACCTTTTAATACATAATATGCAAAGCATAGTAAGTCTTAAAAGTGAATTCTAAAAGACCCTTAAAAATTGTGAATTCTAAAAGACCCTTGAATCAATTCACTAGAGACTGTCAATGATAGTTTCTTTTACAATAAACTGTTTTTTAATCTATATATTTTCATATTTAGACATTTCATGCGGCCTTGTTCTGTATATTTTGTACTTGCTTATGAATTTTTGATTTAATTTTTATGATATTCTTTACTTATGCAAATATTTTGTCACTGGTTATCGCATTTCTTTTATGTGTGCTTTTGTTCCTTGTTTTAAAGTTTTGTTTTTTATTCATTGGTTTTTAATTTTATTCTTTAAAATTAATTTTGTTTCAATTTTATATTTAAGCTTAATTTATAGCCGAAATTTGTCCTTTGGTCCTGAAAACCATATATATATATATATATATATATATATATATATATATTTGCAAAGTTACATGTGCAGCCCAATAGTTTCCCAGAAAGATACAACAGTTGTAAATCTCTCATTTGAAACTCTCTTAAAAAGACATATTTTATTTTGTTCCCTCTCATTCTACCACATTCGAATCGTGGAGGTTCTCACTGATTAGGAATCTTCACGAATCTAAATGCAAGAGCCACGCAATGCTATTTATGTTTTTTTTTAATTATTTTATTTGGTAATTATTTTCATTAGGCCACAATTGGTCAAGTCCCTATTTGTGGTTCTGCTGGGATATCAGATTGCTCTAACCGAGAACGTCTAAATTTGGTAGGGCATCTCTGCTTGGAATATAAATTATTTTACTAACAGTTTCAGTTACAGCTTACAGTTTCGGACTAAAAACTTCAGTTATATTACTATGAAAATATCTTCATTTGACCAAAGGCGTCCAAACTCATAGTTATTGCTCTACTGGGAGGCAGGGTTAATCTAAAAGAGGACATTCAAATTTGTTAAGAGAGCTCTGCTTGGAATAAAATTATTTTAATGTAAGAATAAAATGCCTGAAGAAAAATAAACGAAAAACCCTGGAAAGAAAAAGCCTTCATTTTGAAAAATATGAATGCTTCTATTTTGCTTACAACTTTGATGGAACAACTCCATAGGTCTCGACACAATAACGCGCGAACGCTGTCACTCCATCAAATATATGCATCAAACCTTTTATCCAGCATCACGCGATTTGTCCATTCCGCACATAAGCCTCCCTAACAACAGTCACACTACCATCAAGTGGGCGCTGGAAAAGAACAGAGAAAGTTCGAAAAAACAAGAAAAAAAATGGAGAGACAATGTTGTTATTTAAGACGATTCTTCGCTCCAAACCTTAATGAAAGTTGCAAGTTTTCGCACTTTTTCTCTTATTACCAAACACGCTTCTAGAATATTTTCATCTACACTTCCGTGTGCCTGTTGAAGATGTGAGTATGGAACGATGTAATACTTGGATTTGGCATACAAGTCTACTGCATGAAACGGACGAGTTCTGAGTTAAATTTACATCAATCATAGAGGGATTCGTGAGGGTTCAGGTGTTGTAAGAAGTTTGATGTTGAAACGAAATGAAAGTTTTCGTTCGATGAATGAAATGGGTTGTAAGCATGCGAAAGTTTTGACTATTTTTCTGCTTAAATAATACCATATAAATGCGCCTCAAGATACTGGTATTATTAAAAATCTAGGTTTAAGGCATGAATAGTATAAAGTAATAGTTAAGCTTTTATGAATTTTTCCATAAGTATACAAGCAATAATTAATTTATTTTAACAAAGACATTAATCATAAAATTGTACTTTACTCGAGTCACAAATCCTTTATGTCATGATTTTTAATTTTTTTTTTTTTTTTCCCTTTTCAAGAGGAAAAAAAAAAAATTCTATTCTCATTTTTGCATGATATATTTTACCTTTACTGCATAAGAGTACAATTAAGTATTGATTACAGATTAATAAAAAGTTTGATTTAAAATAGCTATTTTGCACACTTGAATAGTTTTCAGTCTCAGTGATGATTTTTTCCGTCATTTTTTTTAAATAATAAGTTTATTGAAGCTATGAAAAAAATTGTTTATTTATCCATTTTAGAAAGCGTTTTAATTTGTATATATATATTTTTTAAACTTTGGAAGTTGTTCGCGTAAGAATACGATTTGAAGAAATATAAGTTTTTGCGAAATTATTTAATATTTATTATTAAAAATTATTCTTTGTATAATAATTTATGATTTTTATAGCACTAAAAATCAGCTAAAGAATACTTTGATTGCAATCACAAGAAATTTTATTCTTTAAAAATATATAAATGTTCATCTCTCCCAATTAGAATTATGATGACGAAAGTTTAAAGTTTTTTGATGAATACATCTACTTTATTTTTTACCAAAACGTTATTCACACAATAAAAAAAGGAGTGGGTGAAACGGTATTTTTAGAGGTAAAAAATTTCAGCGATAAAAAAATTTTTAAAGCAAATAATAAATAAAAGATAAAGAAGAAATAGCAAGATAATTATTTATATTTTATAAATTCTCGCCATGTCCGCTATCACACACAAATGGTGCATAGAACTACAGTACATACAACGTGAGGATAACTTTGTTGAATCTACTCACACTGACTGGCTTCGTTGAAATCAGGTACAGTTGATAGTGTAGATTTGATACATATATTTTGCATTCCAGGTATGCTTACAGCCAGAAATCTTCTGCAATAAGATCGTGTCATCTTAGCAGATGTATGCAGATCTTAACTTTACTTGTATGCACCATGTTACATCCAGATGACGTTAGGCAGAGCATTTTACTGTTGCAAATAGGGAATGACAAAAGTGATGCATATCGACCACTTGTTGTAAATGTTGTTGATGTACAAGTTCGTAGACCTTCGATAGAAATCTCCTTAAAAAATATGGCCATAGAATTAAGTACTTATGTGCCAGTTCCAAATAGTCGCTTTTAATTACCATATTAATGTTAACCACCTTTTTTTATCCCTAGAATTCGTGAAGGCAATCTTTATTAGCGTTATACCAGATGAGGATTTTTTTTCAGCAAAATCCAATAGTTTTTGGTGATTATCTGCTTGCAGCATCCGAACAGAATGGAAACCAGTATAGATAACATTGTGTGCGTGCGTGCGTGTATGTAAAAAAAGATAAAAGGAAAAGAAAAATGTTAAAAAAATCATGAAGTGCAAATTATAATTTTTTTTATTTTGTCACTAGGAATGCTATTTTTTTCACTTACTGATTCATATTAAATCACATTTCAAAATATTATTGAGTATTTGATCTTATGTTCATTTTCTACACAGGAAGTTGACGAGGTTTTTAACAGAAAGAGCATATTTATCATTCTCGAATAAATCTTTCTTTAATAACAAGTATTGCACAGACCATTTAATTATTCAGCAACACCAAATAAGCTGCTCAAACTGAAACTATGATAATATTATTGCTAATAACAGTAATTAAGTTCATTTAAATTATTTCCATTTATTCATGTCGAATACATTTCGAAAAGATACTTGAAATTGACATGTCATTTCGCGTGAATTGACAACTCGTTTGTATTGCTTTCAACAAAAATAAATCTCGTTAAGTAAGAAAATTTTCCACATCTGCCTGTTGTCATAGGACTTTCTTTCTTTCTTTCTTTTTTTTTTTTTTTTTTTAAGCTTCAAATCAAGAATTGATGATTAATTACTGACATAAAAGTTTCATTACTTTTTCATCTCACTGCAGGCTCAATGAAAATAGAAAAGAAAGTTTTAATAAAATCAAATAAGTGCAGTCTCATATCTTTTTAATTAATTAAATGGCATTGAAAATTCAAAGTCATTCCGAACTGGTGTACAAAGCTTACTTTTCAAATGTATTTAACAAAATAATAATAATAATAATAATCAATTGCAATAGTAACACGGGGCAACAAAAATTTTTTATTCTTCTTTTCTTTTTTGATGCTTGAAATTTTTAAACTGATTTAAATATATTTGGTGTGCGGATAACAGCTGTATTGTTATGAAATAATTAAAACTTTAAACAACAAGTTATTCCTCAAACATAACATAACGCCATCCTGTGCCCCGGTGCCTATAACACTAAGTTATCTAACCAATTGGATGAGCACAAGATGAAAAGAAGGAGGAAAAAAAGGAAGAAAGGAAGATCATCCAGGGATCTTTAGAGAGAATCCCATTGGTGTCAAATCCTACACGACTGTATTCAATTTTTGATGTAGTAATAACTAAATGGAGGGGACAAGAATACTTAAACAAATGGTGACTATGGGTTAAAATTACTGGGAAATGAGATTACAAACTAAAAAGAAAAAAAATTGATCAATTACATTGTGAACATCTGTGTGACATAAGTTTATAAACAAACAATGTAGAGTCAGAAATCTGTAGCATCCGTCTGGATCCTGTGCTTTGATTTCCTTCGTGAGAACTGCACTTTTGAGCACTTTTAAATGAATTATTTGATTGATTTTGACAAGTGGCATTTTGGTCTCAGTTATTGTGCAGTCTTGAAACCGAAGATTCCTCAAACAGAAGGTTCACATGAAAACAGAAGAAGAAGAAGGAGCATATTAGTACTTGCTCTCATACACGAAGTCCTACGGAGAATGACAAAGCAATATGCTAACATAGTTTAGTTTTGAAGGAGATCAGGTTTACGAACAATGATGAATTGCTTCCTATTTCTTGTTGTTAATGATTACTTAAACTTAAATGATGAGCCACCCCCTTGTTCAATAAAAAGATATAAAATACTCATGCTTTTTGAGCATAAGGCATAGTAGAACCAAAAATAAAACCATTGTATTAAAAAAATAATAATATAGAAAAGAATTTCTATATAATTTTGGATCAGACCTTGTAATTTTGAATTGTGAGCAGATGAAGAGGATGGCACCTGAACTGACATCTATCTCTTCAAGATTTTGCACCTTACCAGCAGGAGAGCATTCGACCCCCGATGATAGATTTCCGCCTACCCACACAGACATACAGACACGGCAGATCTTTAATAAAATTGGGTCACGAACCGGAAGCCCTGCTGCCGAAACTTTACCACTAGCCCATCGTGGTCCTAACACATTAGCTTCAAGAAAGCTCTTGATCAGAATATCATAGCCCTTATATTGCATATATTGGACAGGAAAAGGTAAGAAA
Source organism: Argiope aurantia (assembly GCA_026543865.1). Taxonomy (NCBI): domain Eukaryota; kingdom Metazoa; phylum Arthropoda; class Arachnida; order Araneae; family Araneidae; genus Argiope; species Argiope aurantia. The sequence continues at coordinate 122,489 of JAPMOR010055295.1, read as the reverse complement.
AAATCATTTTAAACTGGGTGTTTTTTATATGTATATGTTTGTTAAATTCGTTTATGTGTATACAAATTTACAATACGTATATGATTATAACACTGATCTTTATTTCGTAGTTTCCATGACGAGACGAAATGAAAGGCATGGTTCTAATTTGTCTTTGCTGTCAAGAATTTTCTTGGTAACCACCAAATAGAAAATTATCTGGTTTTAATTTGCAGCTTTAAAAACCTTGGTAGCAATAGGAGCATATTCATTACACTCATATTTATTTAGAGAGTTTTATTTAAAATGTTGGCGATACATCATACATTGACTACTTCGAGTTACCCTGCGGCACACGAATAAAGATCTGAATAAATGGAAAAGGTTGAGTCCTGAGAGTCATCACCGGATAGGCACAGCCCTGCTCTTGGGAAGCAAGTCTCGTCATCGGTAGAAGGTAAACGAATGACTGTAAATAATTTAATTATGCCAAAAAGGCAATGAAAGGCCAAAAGCAGGATATAAGAATATTCATAACATGGGATAATTATATTTGGAAACTACAAAAAGATTTGGTAAATTATTTTCACTCAAAAATGCTAAACCGAAGAAGATTTTGAAGTGGAAAATAATTAATCGTTCTTTTTGTTTTGATTTGATTTCACTCATTTTTTAATATTCATTAAGTTATCGTTTGCTAACAAGCATGTTATTGTGTTTTTTATTGATTAAAATATTTCCAAAATTTATTAAAAGAAAGATTTTTTAAATTAATTTTTATAACTAAGAATGGCCATATAGACTATTTTTCTGGAAAATTTTGCGAGATTAGCAAAAAGAAAAATTTCACAATGCTAGAAATAAAATTAAGAGGTAATGTCAGAGCAAAGGGAATATTCATTTAATAAAAGATTATTCGTTGGAGCTTCAAAAGGACTGCGTTGACAAAGTGCATTCAATAGAAGGTTTCGGACTGAAACAAAATTAGCCTTTTCTTTTATTTTCATTTGATTTTTCTCAGTTATAATTTTTAATTTATTGTAGAATTTTAGAAGCAATAATAAATATTCTCCAATTGTTTAATTATTTCACATAATTTAATAAATAGCAGAAATTTTAATTTATCATCTACACTCTAAACTTAATTTAAATAACAGTATCGTCATATCTTACAAACAAGAAGTTGTAAGCTAAAACTAAAGTCGGATTTGTTGTTTACACAAAATGCATACAAAATCAATTTTTAAAAAATCTCTGTTACAAAAATGTGTTTTGACATGTGTAATTTATTTAAATTATTCTTTGCAGTTTGAAAATAAATTTTGTTATTAAGTCTCAGTGAATCATAAAAATAAATTATAAAAAAAAAACGTATTTCGAAACATTAAAAATGTAACATTTTTTTTATGAATGGGAACCTCAATACAATTTATGAATGAAACTTTCTTAAGAATATTTCAAACAGCAATCTTCCAAACAGTTCTTGCTTTATCTTTTGGATTTTTGATACTCATTTTTCTTTTTTTAATTCAGTTATAAAGGCGTATTTTGAAAGTGACTTTTCAACTTCATTATTATATTTATTTTATTTCATTTATTTTGAAAATAATTTTTAAAGATTTTTTCAGCCGCAAATGGAGTTACAATCCATACCAAACCATGCAAAAAAAAGTGAAGGGAAGTGGAATAATTCTCCTCTGAAATCCTAAACAGAATATGAAATGCTCTAAGACTAAAAGAATCTACAAATGCTTTTCCTGTCAAAAATAATGATAATAAGTGTGAATAACACCGTGATTTATCGAATCAAAACACGCATTAAATAGGAAACAAACTCCTTAACTGCTTTCTAGGAAAGGTATTTACAGCCTATTGCTCACATCCTTTCTCTTATCTTCACGGATCTCCAGGCAAATAAAAGAAAAAGCCCTAAAAAATGTTTTATTAAAACCACATAGTAAACAATAAACGCTTCACTTCATCGCACGAAATATTTCATATCGCCATTACGTAACTATGCGCAAATTTATCATCAACAGTCACTACTTTTGATAAATGCTTCAGTCAATGTTATTATTCCAGCAACGTAGGTGATAGAACAAAACGAATCTTAACAGAAAATTTAGCATTTTTATCTGGAAAGATCAGATTGGGACATGCGATAGCCTGATACATTCAACTCAGCTACATCCGAATTTCATATGAGCTTTCTTCTTAATCGCAATCCACTTAGTTCTGCCAGGGTGGCAACACGATGGAGAAGTTGAGATGAGAAGTCTTTGTCTGCTGCGTTTTCGAAGGGGGCCTTTATTGCACTGATTGTTTATCGTTCATTTATACTTCTGGTTTGATAATCCTTTCAGATACAGAGATCTGAGAAAGTGTTTGGTAAGAATCTCATTGCTTTTGGCGCAGTGATTGATTGTTCCGCGAGATATATCCTATTGTGTTGGTGAGATTATGGGTTTCTTGAGTGGGATATCTTTGTAAAGGCTAATGAAGGTGCCTTTTCAAGATATATGACATTTGTTTTACGTGTCTATATTCAGCTCTATCACAATAGAATATCCTGATTTTAAGTGTTATAAGTCCTTGTCAGTGATTATTAAATTACAACGTGTTTTGAATTCTCAAAAGAAAAGGCTGATAAATGTTGAGATATATAATGGGAAATAAAAAAATAGGTACATTAATAATAATTCAACTATCATAAATTAAGTATAATAGTTTTTTAAAATAAATATTGAGAGATACAAATTCAGTTATTTAATTTAAAATTGTTGTTGTTTCTTATAGCACTTGTCATAGCCAAGCCCGCTGACGAAGTCAGCTATTTTAAGCCGAGAGAGTATCTCTTGTTTTAATTTAAAACTTAATTCAATAAACCAAATATTGCACCACATTCTTTTGAAATAAAGTTCTTAATTGCATTGCAGTTAGTTTTATTTTTGAAATATTTAATAAAGTAATTTTATTTCAAAACTTTCTTATTTACTTAGTATTATTCAAAATCATAATTTTTTCCATAAATATTAAATTTAATACTGTGATCTGAACTAATTCATTATCAAGAAACTAAATTTTAAGCTTTCTAAGCCCATCTGAACTGATACACCTCTACAGTTTACACTTTCTTTTTCAATGCAAATAAATTTACGAGAAATTCTCTATTATAATAATGTTTCGAAAAATACTACAAACAATTCGAAAATTATAGGCCAGACTTGTAGTACAAAAATGTTCTATATTGTTGCAGATTAGCTAAAATGCTGCAAAATGTTGTAGTAGCTTTCAAAAAATATATAAATTTCAAAAAATGAAGCACTATTCTATTCTAAAATAGAATGCTATTAATTATGAAATTATTTTTAATTTTATTCAGAGTAATTTTTAAATATTTCCCATGTAATAATTACAACTATCAGTGCTACAAGTCACAACTACAAACTTTAATAGCCTTTTATTATTGAATTTGATAGTTGGGAACAAATATGGATAATTTAACGAACAAATCATTAATTAAGTTTTTTAGTTGAATCTAATATTCTCTTGCCTAATTCCTTTTTCCAGTTATTATTTAAAATGTACGTCAAATTATATTTATATTCGTTAATTTATAATTCTTTATAGTAATGTACATTAAATTAGATTTATATTCGCTAATTTATAATTCTTTATTGTAATGTTTACAAATTGCACAAACTATTTGCTGCTTTGTCTGCCACAGTAATAATACATTTTTCCCCTCTTAATTTCTTTAATAATTCTCGTCTTTCACCCTTAGATGACCAATGGTATTTCCTGGACATTTTAGAAAAAAAAATATCCAAATCTTGTCCAATAGAAATTAAGATATTTTCCACAATCTAAACTTTCTTCTCCTTTTCAGTAAACCTCTTAAAATGCTTGATTCAATAATCTTGAAGCTTCTTAATATACCCATTTTCATCCATCTATAAACTCTTTACAATTTTCGTTGTTACAATTGCAGCATGTTTTATTTATCTTATATAAATTTTTGCAATAATAATTATGAGTACAAATTCGTTTCCTTAAAGTTTTATTATGACGAAAAGCTATAGAAATATCTGTATTATCTCTTTAAGCGGAAAAAAATATTGTGATATACAATTTTTCTTAACTCCTGATTTTTTCGAAAATATGTCAACACAAAAATATTTATTTAAAGTTGTTTTTTTCCTTTTAACTTTTAAATTGTTTTTTCCTAAATTGCTTTTAAATTTACTGATCTAAGGTTAGAAATCCAAAGAAAGACTTTTTAAATTTTCAAATTACAATTATTTTTATTAATAAATCATTTTATTCTATTCTTTTTCAAATCCAAATAGATTTTTTTTTAAATTTAAATAATTTAATCACAATTATATTTCAGGTTACAATATTACTGAGACTCCTTAAATACAATACTACAATTGCCACTTACCTTAATTTACCTCTCATAAATCTCTTTTTCATCTCTTAAACCTATTTTTATTTATTTAAAAATCTTTAAAAGTGTTAAATATTATAAATGCAAATATTTTTTAAGTTCATATGAAAATAGAGTTTTTGAATTACATACATAAATATATTCCAAATCTAATCTCCTATTTAAATCTACAACTTTTTCATCTAAAAAGCAAATACTTATATTTTTAAATTTTTTAAATTCGAAATCAAAGAGGCTCATTGTCAAAAAAGTTCATTCTTAAAGTTTTTAATCGCAGATTTGTGACTTCTATAACTAATTGGATTGAGGCCGGAATAACCTGGTTGGTAGGGCGTTGGATTTGTATCCCTTGGGTTGCGAGTTCGAATCCTGCAGGCTGAAGACTCTCTTTCTATATGTGGTGGTTGGTGCACGTATAAATCTGCCGTGGCCGCGAAGTCATCCACGTCGAGAGCAATACCGCTGGGGGTACTGGATCAGAGCTGATTGTTTTCTGATTTAGGTCAAAATTACGATCTGTGGCTGAGTGAAGGAACTGCATGAATGAAATCCGCCCCGTAAAACGTGTTGTAACGAGTGAGTAGCTAAGACGTACTCTTGGCCCTAAATGGCGCTACTGAAAAACAAGAGGCACTCTCTCTGCTTAAATTCGATGACTTATGACTCATTTATGAAGTGTCATTAGAAACAACAATAATTAACTGGAATTGGTTGGCCATTCATTCGTAAACAGTTTATTTACAACATTTAGAAACACCTTGATTGTAAATGAATTGCTAATAATTTAACCCGTACCCGGAATAAATGAATTACTATCTGGTATTAATAATTTATTGTATGATAGTCGGACCCTTAACAAAGATTTTTTTTCATCAAATTGTAATCACATAATAAAATGCTATGCAATAGAACATCAACATCATATAAAGAATGATGGAACGGTTTATTTCTATTTGAAGAAAGCGCTAATTTTTGTATTTGTGGAGCTTCGTTTAAAAGTAAACAAATATGTTTATTTGTTTACTTTTAATATATTTTAAAGAATAAATTTTCGTATGAATGAAAAGCCCTTATCTTGTTACTAATCGTCATAAATTTCTTGAATATGAATTTAAAAAAATTGGATATGGGATGATAAAAATTATTCAAACGATTACGTGTGTAACATTAAAAATAATTTTGTTTCTAAGCAGAATAACTGTTTCCTCATGTCTTCTCTTGTACTATAATTCTAGTTTGTTTATCAGAATTCGAATTTAATTATTTATTATGTTTTTATGAGTTCTTGACAGTTGTTTGCTTGATTTAAGGCAATTTTCTGTTTACATTATCATCCCTGGGGCAGTGTCAGTTGAAAAATCTAATGTTTTTTTTTCTAGAATTAGTAATATTTTACTTAAATTTTATATTAGATTATTTTCAATTTTTAAGAATAAATTAATAAATATGTATGTTGTTTTGTTGACTTGCATTATTAAAATTGTGCTTAAGAGGAGACAATGAACAGTCTGGCTGAGGCTTAAAAAAGTGTCAATGTTCTTAATAAATTAAGAACAGTTAAATGGAAACTTGAAGCACATATTCTTCCGACTATTAATTTATTATTATTATTATTTGCATTAAACTGACAAAAAAAAAGAAAGAAAAAAGCACTTTTTAAAAACAAACTTATCCGTTTCTGGTGACCAGCTGGCTCGCAAGAAAAATGGGAAACTTTTTTTTTTCAATTAAATCTCTTGCACACAACTTAATGTCAATGTTTCCTTCAAAAACATTTTTAAGTATCATATTATGACAGATATTCAAACCATGTAATTTTAATAACCGATATCTGTGGATATATTTAGGTGAATTCAGCTGCTACGCTAATCATGTGACTCAAACATCATAGGAATTGATTTCATCAGATAATTGCAGATAAGAGTGCCAATGAATAAACTGGGCTAATTTTGGAAAAACGCCATATCATGCTAATGACTTCCAGACAAAAATCAAGCACCGTTATGTCCCACAATAAATCACATTTAAAAGTTCAAGAAATGGAAACAATTGGCGGTGACTCATAGTTTATTTGCGAATAACTATCTTTATTAGTCGATGCCTTCTCTGACAATAACATCGCTTTCGCCACCAAGTCCCTCACTTTCGATTTCTATCTTTTTCAATCAAGCCTGCCATCCATCAAAGTCAAGAAGTTGCACACATCGGTGCAGCACTGCTCTCCTTCTCAGTCGGCTCACGTCTGGGCCTCAGTCGCGCCACCATTTAGCTCTAACAACACACAACTTACGGCCGGCTGCAGTTGTCATTGTTCCGAGAAGGAGAAACATTTTATAGCCAACATGCAAAGATGCAGAAAGAAAATAAAGCAAAAAGGACATAATCTCCGATTGTATCCTGTTCGCAAGAACGATTGGGAAAGGAAATAGCTCTTTGGGCTGCTCGAACTAAATGTGGAAATTTGGTCGGATTAAACGTGTTGTTGGTGCTTCGCCAGAGCTACGGTTTCCACGATTTTTTCTTGACGGAGGGGTGGATCCTATTTGCCCCGGTGATTGATTGAGTGCTAGCTCTGGGGACTATCATTGCCTCTGAAGGAGATTTGCGTCGGATTCGAATTAATACCTTCGGGTAAATGAGCAGGAGGACGGCCGAGTTAAATACAAGTTACATCCATCGATTAGGAAGCAATCTATCTGTTTTTAATCTATAAATCCTTTATCTACTGTAGATTTTGAGCTTATTGTTTCTGAAATAATTATCAATCTTAAATTGGAGGAGATTAGCTGAAGTTATTTAGATGAAAAATAATCAATATGGTTATACAAAGAAAAAAAGAATTTTTTTTTATAATCCTTTTGACAAAGAAGTGAGACAAATACCATTTGACCTTTTTTGGAATTAAACATACCATAGTTAATCAATAAATGATGTATTGCAGGAAAAAGTAAAGTCCAAAGTCATGAATTTAATCATATATTCTTTCGCACCCTTTGTAAGATTGTTCTAATATATAAATGTTCAAAATATGCATTTTAATGAATTCATTACGTTTGGCGTATTTAGTATAACTTTGTCGACTTATTAGTATAGCGAGGATAAATTGCGCACATTACACAATACGGTATTTTCGCCCTCAACGATAGAAACGAAAATTGGTGCCTAGAGTGTAGTAATGTTTTCCGCACTTATTGATATTTGAGTCTAAAAACTGGCATAATGGCACTAATTTTTTTCTGTGGCATTCCCTAAGTCAGTTGTCCGGAATTTCTATAACTTTACTGCAGTCCACCCATGATTGCTAAATTACGGAACCTACTATCTTTTTAATTCCCTAATCTAACTCCTTATGTTATCTTTGAAACTGTACATCCGAATAAGTTTTCAAATTAATTAAACCAATATTTTGTTAGATAATTTCCTGTATAATTTACTGTCACTTGAACTTTTTTTAGAAATTTGTTTATTAACCTAGTTTTTGAAAAATTCAAACTGTTTAACGCTTTGAAGAATATATAGTAGCACTAAATTCAGAAGAGATAAGCATAACAATTACTAAACTATTTATTCCTCATAAATAGTAGGGAGTTTTTCGGCAATAAATACTTTTAATTCTCGTAGATTTTATTAATTATTTAATGAATTTCATTATAAAGAAGTATTTATAAAAGGAAAAAATACTCATAGTATAATTCCAAAGATAGCTTTTTAAAAAAATTGAAGATCATAGTATTTTTTTAAGAACAAGTACGTTGTAAAAAAAATTACTTACAAGATTCCACTACTTTGCTAGCCATTAGAAAACATTACAGAGTAGAATAATGCTTGCTTTAACATTTTTTGAGATAATTTAAATCCTCAGCTTTAAATTCTTGTTGATTATTTAATTATTATTCATTTAATACATTTTTTGCAGATATGAATTAAAAGAAAATTGCTAAACTCTTGAAATGCTAGATCAGATTTACGTGTTACGTAACGTCATCAATAATAGCATTCACAAAACTGTATCTCAAATCAAACAGAATCAAGCTGCGTTTGGTTTATTTTTACAAGCAAGACTTGATTGAAAATAAAACAAAACTCTGTTTCTTTTTAAAGCGACTCCTCTGTTTGTGTTTGCAGGCTCTCTGTTGTGATCCGGTGGAGGAATTCCGATCCTAAAACAAACGAAAAGTGATGCTCAAACAGCGGGCTGGCTGGCGATGAGAAAAGCTGCCTTCAAAAAAAGCTGGATCAAGTCACTGCTTGGCATTATCGGTGACAACTTTCAACTCTCTGCTCCGCTTAGTGCTTCAGCTGTTAAGGATTAGTAAGAACTTCAGAGAACTATTCCTTATTAGTGCTCCAGAATCCCTGGAACAGTCTTGACGGTTTTAAACAAACTTCTGCTCTGTGCAAGAAGGGTGGGGGAAAAAAAATCAAAACGGAAGCGGTCTGGGGCTTTGAAACGCTAGACTTCTGTACCGTTGTTTCATGACTCTGGCAGTGTTTATTTTCATAGAATAAGGCTAGGGAAGTAAGAAGGTAAAGGCAGACATGAGTTTTCGTCTGCTGAAGTCATCAAACACGTGTTTCTTATCAGCAAATAGATTATTTTTTTAGGACAAAAACTTGTGTTTAGTACAGCAGTTTCATGTCGCATCCCAGGTGCCATACATAAACGATTATGCATAATATACTCGAAATTGGTCAGATATTATGGATTAGCTTGGAAAATCCAGACACTTTACCATGAATTGTCCCATTTTATTATTTACTAATCTCGATTTGCAACAAGCTTATTCTTCTACATTATTACAGTCATTCGGTTATATCAACAAAGCTTAAACTATAGAAGTTGTTTGAAATAATTCTGTTGTGTTTTATATTAATAAATAAAGTTCTCAGAAAAAGTAATTTTTTATTGAAATTTCTGAACTTAATTAGATATTATTTTTGAGAAATTTGATGTTATATGTTCCTGTATTCACCATACGTTTGGCGCAGCATGACAAAATTTTGTTTTTGTGCCATTTAACTCCAGTTTTCATCAAAGTTGATTTATATAATTAAAGAGTACAGCAAATTTTGTAATAATACAAATAAATTATTTTGAAAATAGTAATTTTTAATTGATTATTTTACATTAAGGAAACATTTTTAAAATCAAAAATGTTCCAGAATGAAATGCGTCGTCATTATTTCAAAGTTCGTCAGTTGCTAAATATGTAACACTGAGAGAATTTTCCAAGTTAAAATTGTCATAAAAATAGAAAAAAAAAAAAAGAATCATTTGAAGCAAAAAAGGCTATGATCTATGTATTTCATGCCAATATTAGATAGTACTAAAAGTAATAAAGTGCAATCAAAAAACGTTTTTTAATTGATGTATTTATGAAATAAACTATTTATATGGGTTAAAAATATTTAAATGCCTTTTAAATCTAATATTTCATTATATGATCCGTTTCATTTGTAGTGTTCTAACTAAGTATGCTGAACGAATAGTTTCACATAAATATTCAACAGTTCTAATATTCTAAATTCTAATATTCTAAATTCTAAAATTCTACTACAATTCTAAAATTCTACAATTCTACAAAAAAGTTACATATTTTTAAGTTATTCCCCTTATTCTAAAATACGTAGTTAATGCTTTGCATATAAAATGTGTTAAAAATGTATGATAATTTTTGAAATTTAATTATTTTTCTTAATTTAGTTTTTTTTTTATTTTATTTATTTGGGTAAATTTTTGAATTAATAAAAAAAAGGGAAAGAGGGAAAGACTATGACTAAGTGAACAGTAGATAGAATAAATTTATCAATAACGCTTTGATAATTAATAACAGGAAATGAAAAGGAAAACCGTTAATAAAATTTTTGTTCTTTCAACTAATTTTAATTGTTGGATAATTATCAATTTCGAATAACTATCAACAAGTCAATTGTTGGATAATTATTCCAGACATTTATGCTGAAAAAACAATCAGGATAATTTGGTTTAATACTTAAATAATTAACATTTGTAAAATAAAAAAGAAGCCCCGAGGTGTGGATCTAATTGTAAATATATTAGTGCCAAATTTCTTTACTCTTGCGGTAGTACCATCGTGCTTTAATAGACAGAAGTTCATCTTTATTGGTACAGAAAACATCAAGCGGTTCATATTTGAAGAGGTTTAAATATTGGTAAAAAAAAAAAGCTATGGAAGAATGATTTAAGTCATCTAATATGACCTATATAAATCAACATTGAATCTCTAGAATTCCATATTTCAACTTTTTACTTTAATCTAGTATGATTAATCTAATATGACCAATCTTGAAGGTATCACAAATGATAAGCAAACATTTGACATACAATTTGTAGCTTATAACACTTTTATGCCGCATCAAATCTCATCGAATTATTCTATTGCGAATGGTGATTAATCCCTCCCTATTATTCCTGGCACTCACCTCTTTGTTTCTCCTGGAAATCTAGGTTTCCATAAGTAGAGGGCCAAAATTTTCGCTACTTTACAGACAAAACACGTACACCTTCCGACCACAAGGCGTACACATCTTTCAACTGATCTTTGCACTACATCAGCCATATATTGTCCAAAATATGCTGCACTTATTGCTTCATCAATTTTAACATATTTTATATTTGAATCAAATCAAAGTTGGCAATCCAAAACAAGGATAAAAAATTAACTTAAAAACTGGGTTATTTTAGACAACTTTTAGGTTATTTGATATGTAGAAGGAGCATAAAGTTTTGTACTGGTTATAAAAATTTGCTGTGCAAAAACTACTTATAATATGTTCGAATCAAGTCAAAATTGGTATTAGTTCATTTTATGTTCAAATCAAGCCAAAACTGGTTGTGCAAAATAAGGAAAAAAGCTAACACCAAAAGCTTTGTTATTTTAGACAAGTTTTAGGTTATTTGATATGTAGAGTGAGCATAAAGTTTTATTTTGATATAAAAATTTGTTGTGCAAAAACTGTTATATTTTCGAAT